>JARFOD010032110.1:0-10567 GCA_031763545.1 Mopalia muscosa
ACTGAGAAAACTTATTTTGGTTTTTTAATCCAATTCACCGTCAAAAGTCAAATATAAGTAAAATAACTGAGAGTAGGCATTAAACAAAATACAAATCAAACACATCCGGGCAAAAAAAGACATTTTATCTGTAAATTGATGAAATCCCTTGTAATTCCAAAGATAAGTGTCAACGACAGCTGGTTAAGCATAATACGCCTTAGAGTACGATTATAGTGAAAATAATACACACCATCGAGTAATTAAAAAAAACTGTTTGATTGAACCTTTTTGCTTGCTGACGCATCCGGATGGAATGTAGGCATATCCTGTAGTGTCCAAGCTGTGTTTTCCTCCTCCCGTCAAGGAGCCCCCGGGGAGACCACCCATCCCTGGAAGCTGACCAAGTCCAGGCAGAGTGGGGAGAGTTCCAGATCCACCCAAACCTGTGGTTACGCAAAATAGTTATTTAACACTGAAGGTACTATGCGGCAGGCTGCGACTGGACCATTTTTTAAATTATTTGTATAGACACGGCTGGATTAACCATTAGGCAACACAAGCATGTGCTTAGGGCACCAAGGAAGGAGTGCCACAAAGATACAATAACCCTATTTTCCTACATGCATGGTTTCATTTTGAAAAACAAAATTTGTTTATTATATTTTGTATTTTATAGTGGGGCATCGAAAATATTTAAAATGCTTGGGGCCTCAATGGCTCTCTATCTGGCCCTGATTCTGTGAATACTACATATATTGGCCTAATCTTTTTGATTATTGATTGGTCGATGCTCAACATTAGGATAGAATATGTCACTTACTCCATAATTAAATAGCCACGCGTAAGCTGTCGTGAATTCCAATGTATTTTGCTCTGTTTCTAAATTAATGCTTATTTATTGCTTAATAAAGACAGTTCGGCTAAGTTTTACACATTGTGTCCTTGATCGGAAGGTCAGCGTAAATGTGGCATAAATTTCCGACTATTTTAAACAAAGCTTAGTATTAGTGTTATATGACTTTAATTTTTTCTTTAAGACACAATCATCATTAAACGAAACCAAAATAATGAGCATAACACCACTAACGCCATCCAATTTCCTACCCGGATTTAAAATTAGGTTATCCCATCTAAAATATAGGCACCTTCGTTTTATTTAGAATAATACTATGTCTACGTATATAAAAACAAATCGGTGGAGATTTATTTATTTATTGCGTATGTGAAAGAATTTTGTTTACCAGGTAAATATTTGGTCCAATCAAAAGAGGGAAAGAATGACGTCCAGTCGGTCATTGATCCTGGCAGCAGATTGGTCCAGCTGGGGAGGGTTGTATACATACTCAGCCAATTCGTAAGAGTGTTTTCGAAAACGGTATCAAATAGCAGTCGCTTTCGCAGTGTCTTGGGAATAAACTCTGTCTGGTCGAACTCAATGAACTTTAAAGATACAAATAGAGCGCTATGCGAGGATTTCAAGAAATATAACATACGGTAAACACTATTAATACGGTAAACAATATTAATAGCGACTGTGTCTGGATATTTCGACATCATAATTTTCCACCATAGTTTTTGAAAGTTTTAATAAAAGGTGTAGTTTAATTCTGAAAGTCTTCTTAAACTTCATTTCACTTTCAGGACCCTAAAATTTTTGGTTTCTTTCAAACTGTGATTTTCATCAATGAAGAATTTCCGAAATAGTAAAGTGATTGATTGGTGTTTTACATCGTGCTTAAGGGCATTTCACTTAAATGTGGGAGGTGTATTCCAACAATTGACACTAGCAAAAACAAGACGTGAACTGTTTTCATTATGCTGGAAAATTAATCTTTCCCCAAAGCTAAGTAATCCCAGCATTGCTACTCCCCAAACCAATAAATGGTCCAGTCAAAGAAGTACTTTAGAGTAAGTTCCCGTTTTTGCTTAACATTTGACTGTTAAAACCTACGCAACGTAAAAAAAAAAATGCATTTTGCAGAACTACCTGTGTGACCTGGGAAATAATATACTTAGGAACGTTTTTTTCTGACTAATATTTAGGTATGTGGAACTGGGGAGGGCGGGGGAGCTTATAAATATCATGGTATCACCAAGGTTTTTGCAAATTGGCACTGAAGTACTTTTTCACTAGACCCTCCAAGTGAACTTAGCGGACCTCTGAACCGCCGAAGACTGTTTACTTAACAGAACTGCCTTATTAACGTGGCATATTTCAATGATACTGCTCATTAATTCGTTATCACCATGGAACATTTAGGATTTCTCAGTTAAAACAGCAAAACATGTTTATGTTTTGGATAGAATTTCGGGCATTCCTGGGAACACCAGGACGTGGTAGATTGGATTGTGATAACCCATGGCATCAGTTTTGGGTGCATCCACTTCTCACAGGAGAAAAGATACCCAGTAAATACGAAGAGTCATTTTCAATTTAATATCTTTTCAGATTATGGATGGTTAAAATAGGTATTTTGTTTAAAACATAACATATTTATTAAAATCTAAATTAACCCGAACCTCTTTGTTTGTTTGTTTGATTTGGGATTTAAAATCGTACTAAAGTATATTTTACTTATATCACGAAGGAGTGTACATTTCACACTGCGCTTTTAATACTTGAATACGGTGGAAACCCGTAAGGCAACCTATTCAAATAAAACCCCGCGATTGCCAGAGCCACAGAGTCTAGCTCGCCTCTATACCAGAGATTGACAGACGGATTGAACCCGTGAGCAGTACATCGAAGTAGGGGCAGTAGGTAAACACTGAACCACAGCCGTATAATGAACTGGGGCTCGTTTCACAAAGCAATCTTAGCTTACATTGAACGTGACTGTCATGGCAACGTTATATGGTCACAGGTCGTCATAGCAATTTAGCGTAAGCTTAGATCGCTTTGTGAAACGGGCCCCTGGCAGGTGGAAATTGATTTCGGGCGGGTACAAATTTAAAATAATAATATTACAACAAAAAAAAAGAAACTTATGTCTCCTATGAGTCGCCGTTATCCTGGTTATCCATATAATTTTTCATTTTTTTTGTCAATGTATTATGCATACACTGTCGTACAAAATAATTAATTTCGCCACGCCATTCACAACTGTCCACACTTTCTCCATGCCAGTCACCCTTTTGAAAGCCACGTCACATGGGGAGGCAGTCACATGGCGTGTATGCAGTTGCCGATTGGCTAAAGATTGATTACTCATTTAAAAATTGCCAACATTTGTTGGGAAGATGAAACATGCAACTAAAAAATTGAACACCTGTCCATGTTAAAAGTTGTCGGGAAAGCCGTCCAGACGATCATACATTTGTTCACGAATACGGTCAAACAAATGTATGATGATGTTTTGAACAAATGTATGATCGCATAGACGGGGCTTGAAGCTCAGTTAGCCATTTAGATGACGTTGCGTCGCAAAGAAATGTACGTCACGTTATTATAGAAATTCATTGTTACCCAATGTCATCACTTAACTGAGCTTTGATAACGTTGCGTCACAAAGAAATGTACGACACGTCATTATAGAAATTCATTGTTACCCAATGTCATCACTTAACTGAGCTTTGAGCAACGGGCCCCGGACAACCTAAAGCGAGAGTAAACAAAAAATAAAGTGAGACGGAGACGGCAGAAAATAAAGACTAGGCCTGAAAATTGTGTTTTGATCGAGTAAACTTCTACTTTTGCAAATCATGTTGCAGCCAGATTGACAACTCAATCATAGTCAAGGTCTTCGTGTCAAATCCTTTGTGACTTTATAACAATAAATATTATTAAAAATATCTGATCAATTTATTAAAAGTTATTCTGTATTTGTGACGATGCCCAAGAACATTTATTGAATAATAGTCAATATTATAGCACCTTACCAAATCAAGGCAGAAAAGAATATCGTCGTAGTGATATATTTTTACCCACCCAATCCAATTGGAGGTTTCATTGGAAAAGAAAGCGGCAGTCTAAACACAGGGTGACGAGTAGGTAATGCATGAAGATTTGCGCCCGCGAGCTTAGCCCAATTAACGAGTCCTGACATCACCAGAGACATGTTAATTTATAGTGGGGCCACGCTTGTTTGTTGCTTGTTTGTTGTCGACAGATGTGATTTGTAAACAATAGTCCGAATAAATGTTTCCTGTGCTTCCATTGCTAGTTAAAACTAAGATGAAACTATGTGAGTCTGGCCTTCTGCATTCTGTTTCTTGCGCTGGGAAGATTCTTCCATAACTGATTTACCAAATTGATTTACCAAACTGGCTCCAACGAGATTATGGAATAACCTACACACTCATAACATATTTAAACTGATGTTTCCAGTCCAGCTACCCGGGCTCACCTGATTTTCGTTTTACTTACCCCTAAATGGAAAGTCAAGAAAATAAACACCTAACCCGCCGAACTACCAATTAATAAACTGTGAACTTTATTAACTGCTATAACTACAACGAATTGCCAACATTTTGACTGTGAAACATGCCAACATTTTGAACTGTGAACACGTGAACTGCTCACCACCACGAACTGCAAACACTATGAACTGTGGGCACAATGAACTGCTAACCAGTTCGATTTGTAAATTTGGGGGGCATTTCACAATATTGCAATTCGCGAACGATTAACTAGTTTTTCAATCAATTCGTTATTTTATAGATTTTGTGACCACTTTACGTCCGGGAAGTTCTGAATGACTTACCTTGCCATGAAGAGTCACACTTCCGGTACTTTTACTGATGTTTCCATGAATATGATGCAGTAACTCATGCGCAGCATTATAGTTACAGTTGCCTAGATACGGACTTCCGAGTTGTGTGCATGGGTTGCCATATGTCATAGTCGGCTGAAGAAAAAATTTAAAAAACGTGCTTTATTTGTTGCAGAAGCCCATCTGAAAAAAGGGAATACCTTTATTATATTATTCAAATGTTTCTCTCACAGCGATGAAAATTCCAGAAAACCCTCCCAGAGTTCGGGACTGTTTATTTAGGTGATAACGTCACCGTATTTCACTTATATGACCACGTATTGTCCCCTTCTCTTTTGCCTTAATACATGCAAACGAATGGCGCATCGTCAGAAACACCACTCCAAAGATTAAAATAAATAAAAGAGCAAGTTGTCGTTGATGTTTTTTCAATGCTTCACTATTGTGTTGTACAAATGATATGAAATAGCAATGTTAAGGGGTGGGACAGTGCAACTGAGTGCCACTAGGGTGTATTTGTTTATATATGGTGTCATGGTAAAGCACCAAGAATAAAATGCACTCATCTATCTCCGGAGTCACTGGCACTTGACGTTTAAAGTCGCGATACAAGATACAAGAAACTTTATTTAACATCAGATATTTATACAGACAATATGAGGCCTGATAAGCTTTTCTTCTGACAAACAATCATGAGAAAAATATAAATTTGCAAAAAAATATATATATATGTAAAAATATGTAAATAGTTAATGAAAATAAACCTATTGGCATTGTCATATATATGTAGAAACATTAACATGCTTCCTCCCTTTTTTAAATGATTAGTATGTACAATATAAAAAAAGGGAAAAGAAAAAAATGTTTTTGTAAAAAAGGGGTTTTATCCATATATGTATACGTTTAAGTATTTATTTGATATATATATATATATATATATAAGCAAGCAAATTTTTCTCTCTTCATTTATTTAAAATATATAAATATAGCTTTGTTTTATTATGTTTCAATTAACATACAGACATGATAGGTTACAATATAAATAAATATATATTTATATATGTTGGGGGTTATCTAGAACATAAGATGATTCTTCGATTTTAATTAATCCACATTCCTATGCCAGTGTTATTGCTTTTAGAAATATATCTATATAACAGCGTGTTTTGGTTAAGATATATAACGGCTTAATTAAAAGGTGCATAATTAAGGCACAGTTAAATAAGTACGCTCGGTGTTATTAACGTTAATACTCACAAAAGTATGTTCTGCACGTAGATTGAAGACCGTCTTAATCTGACTTGAGCTGGCCAGGAAATTATCATAGTAAGTTTCCATATGATGAGACACACCTATGATTTAACAAGAATAAAACAGTTTTACAATATAACAGCAGAGCAAAGACGATTTGCTCGAAACAGTTGATTAAGTAATATTGTGTTCAAATCGAGTCCTAAAGTGTGTCACAATGACGCTTACACTTAATGGATTTCATTCAGATAGGGGACTAAAAATATTCCAAACAGTTCGACAAATTCGAGTTCATGCGGAGGGAGGGGGGGGGGGACTCACGCCTGGTTATACTGGGCAATACATGTCCAGTTCACATGGCTATTGCTCACTATCGCTGTTGAAATTTACAGAATATTTATGTTTTGAACAAAGGAAAACTTAAACCCATTCCACCAAGGAAATAATTATAATTGTTATAAAACAATACGTTCAGCCTTTAATTGTATGCTGGGCTGTGCATATGGATTTGATTGTTTGATTGGGGTTTAATGCCGTTCTTATTATTTCACTCGCATGATGGTGTACCAGGCCAATAGGGAACGGAACCACCCACAACAAAGAAAGACACGGCAGGACAATCAAAGGATGTAATACAAAGAAATCGCAAACAGAGATGATTCATGTTATCCCTCAGCTCTGAAAGTACCGAGCAGGAGGTTCTCTTCCTACCCTCCTGATCGACCCTCAGGTATACGAGTGAGTCACACGATGAAGCTCCGGCAATTGCAGGGGTGGATGGTTTTTACGAGCTCCTCTCAGTTTTCCACTGTAATTTGGTACGGAACTGTGTGAAGCGGATAATCCGTCGTCATATAAGCGGAATACCCCAGATTATGACGTTGAACACCAATCAAACAAACAAACAAACCCGACCCTCCGCCGGAGCATATACGGCGACTTGTGAATGTCTTTACCTGGTTTGACAACGGAGTCCAATGTTCCACTGAAGATATATACTTTAGACTGACGAAGATTAGACACTTGGTCAATCTCCCCTGAGGCTGACTTTTGGTTCGTGTATGACACCATGTTGTTGTTGTTGATACTGGACGGTGACGACATGCACGCTCCCAGAGCTGTTCCTAGCTGGCCCCCAGCGCAGTGATAGGGAACTTTAAACAGAAAAATTAATAAAGAATCATTTCTTTACGGCTAAATATCTTAAATGTGTTATAAGACCCTTGTTAAATAACGTTTCTTTGAAATGAATGAATTAACTGAAAGGGGGTTGTATATATCCACCATTTGGGGGGGGCGGGGGGCGATAATTTCGCCGGAGGAGTTCTACAATCATACTTTTCTTGAACATTCTGAAACGACATTCGCATTCGACTTACGCACGACGTAAATCGATATTTGGCACAATTTTACACGACTGGGAGCAACTGGGAAGACACATCTTTGTCGAAATAAGATCTGTTCAACTTTTATCATTTTTCAGTCACGTCACCCGTTCACAGTGGCTGCACCCGTGAATCTATTAGACCTGTATTAAGCTGGTAAGTTTATTTAATTGAAGAGCCCTACTTCAAATTTCGTAGGGCAATTAAGCTAATTGGGACATTTAAATTCCGAGCTATATTTAGAAACCTAGTGCCCGGTGTGTGTACGGACGGTGTCTGAGAATGTCCGGTAGCACAGAAACACTGTTCAAGATTTAGATTTTAATGCAAGTAATATTTAACAACTGGGGATAGCCTTTATCGCTCTTGCCTAAAATTCAAAATAAGTTAGGTGACGCGTGCAGGTCAGGACACGTGCTTGATCGATTGATTGGTCTTTTACGCCACATTCACAGTATGTCAGCTACGAGGTGGAGTGGAACGTCAAACCTCAGACTGAACCATTGGGAACAAAAATCAAAAAGAGAAACTAATGAGCAGAAAAGGACATACATATATAAGTGTTTGCTTGCTTTGTTTTTTATTTTTGCCAGGACAAATGATTTTCGCAGATTGACAAAGATAAATATCAGAAAATCAGAAGTTGTATATCCATAAAATACCTTGTTTTGTTACTACCCCTGCTTCTAAATGCCTCTCAAAGAAGAAAGATAAATATCCATCACTTCGGTATATATATATATGTAATACACGTTTATCATGTAACGCATGCATTACTAGAATCAAAAGTAATCAACTCCTATCCGTCACCGATGCCCCTCGGTCGAAACTACTGGGAACAACTAGTAGCCGATCATCTCAGCAAAACAGGACAGGTTCAACTCGCCTCGACTCGGCTGTCTCTGATTGTCAGCCACTAGTCGCAAGGGTGCGAAGGTATGAGACGCCGGGCCTATTATAAGAGGTATCTCGTCGTAGACCATCGTAGGTTTATGCACAACTGTCTGACTCGGTATGTTAAATGTTCTTAGTACCAAAAGGCTGTTTTTCTCAAAGCTACTTAAGTAGTATTAAATAGAGGTGACAAATATGTCAACAATTATACAAGTAAAAGCTCTAAACTGCTGTTTCGCGATCCGGCAATTGTTGTTATACGACATGCCAGAAAGATAGTTTTACCAAAATAAAGATAACACAAAAACTATGAAGTAGGGGTATATACATATTAACTAGCCAAAAAGTTTCATTCTGAGCTGCTATCCCATCACAGTCCTGGCGGATCGTACACATCAGACCAGGCCATTCAGCCTCGTCACCTACAAATAATTAACTTCGAGTGGAATTGTATATTCCCCTGTTTACATGCGACTTACAACAACAACACAGCGTCGCTTGTTTTGGCTGAATTTGGTGTTTACCATTGCTTAGTGATATCTGTGCTTTTATTGAAGAGTAAAAATGGAGCGATTGCGTTAGATCTCAATATAGCGCCAAACAAAACACGGGGAGCGTTTTTGAGATCGGATTTTTATTAGATTGCCAGTGAAGATACAGTATGTAAGAGTGTCAATGATTAATAACGTTACGTACCGCCTGCTACTGAGCCGACCCCTTTGATTTGGCTGGAATAGGCAACATGAAGCTGGACGGCAAAGGCTCCACCAGACGAAATACCCGACACTGATACCTCAGAGCTGTTCACATTGTACGAGTCTGTAGAGAAAAATGTTAAACAAGAACACAATCGCTGAATAAAATCATATTTACAGACAATTTCTTCACATATGGATAATAAACTTTTCTAGGCTGGCTTATTGGTGCTTAATTCAAGCGTATTTTACTTTGTAAAACGTTTGCTATTTTCGAGGGGGAAAAAATGGTAAAAACAGCATGATTTGGCTGCCCTTATGTGAAGGGAACATGACAGAGAGCACTTAACCTAGAATTTGTCTCTCGTTTCCCATTAACATAATGTGTTGAACAATTGAACTGCAGTATACTACTGTCAAATTAATTAGATATTTTGATTGGTGCTTAACGCCGTGCTAAAGGATATTTCATTTAAATGAAGAGAACAATTGTTAAATACATTTTGAACGGTTGCGGTTTTAGGTCGTACTTACATGTAGGTCCTAGCACAATGAGTGAAAGAAGTTACACTCCAACACATGAAATCAATACAATGACAGGACCAAAAACAAAGACACCACGAACAGTTCGGTATTGCGTTGTCCCATGGCGAAGAGAACTTTAATTTAATAGAAACGTGTGGAATAAAGTGTAAAGTACCGTACCAAGCTGAGATGCAGAATCTACCAACAGTTGTCCGGTAAAAATCAACAACACTGAAAATAAGCTGTAAGACAAGAAAGACATTGTGTTGAATACGCTGTCCTTAAAACAAAATGTGCCACTTCAAACGGTGTCAAAGACCTGAGCGATTCATGATCAGATAAAAACGTGGCATTTTTAAAAGATCATGCTTTACAACTAAAGTAAGATATACTTATCTATAAACACCTGTGACAGGACCTATAACATTGAAGATAATAATCTGTGTAGTTGGATTTCGATAGAATTGGTCTAATTATAATATTTTATTAAACATGTCTCACAACAATGATATGTAGCTTGATAATACTACAATGTGTATTCTTCATAGGACCGTTGTATAGCATCTTGTCACACTATTGGTTAAGTGTACATTATTTTCAAAGATACAATCAATTTGCCAAAGTATCTTGTTTGTGTCATATCATAATCAACAATGCTATTCTGCAGTATAATACTTCAATATTTCCTCACTATATAATCAGTATTGTTTAGAATTATTTTCCGAACAATATGACTGTTATACCTTTTGTCAAATTGTTTTCTTCTCATTGGTCCAAAGACATCACATGACATTGAACAAAACTTGACGTTGCTTATTTCGACGTCTTGCTTAAATAGAAATGTTGAAGGACGAAGCGTGGAACTTAAATAATTTTTCTTCTGTCTGTCAAAGTTATGTGTATCTCTTCGCTCACAAGAGAGCATTCTCCAGTAAAGCAAGGGAATATTTACCGCCGGACCCGTCACGTGAAATTGTCATCTTGTAAAGAATAGGCCACTTTAAGCTAATGTTTAGCACCAATTAAACTTGTACACCACCATTTTTACATAATAGAGTAAGGTGACTACTCCAAAGAAGGACGAAAAATTCATATTGACTCAATATTTCGGTTTATTATCAAA
>JARFOD010032121.1:0-10567 GCA_031763545.1 Mopalia muscosa
ATCTGTCCCCTCTTAGACCCTTCTCTTCAAACTATCTAAACAGTGTGGGCGTCAAGATCCATTCATGGATCTCTTGTGTTTTTTTTAGGCCTTACATAGTTTGCTTCAGGAAATGCTGTAGAGTTTTAGAATCTGGTCACAATATTTTGTAGTAATGTAAGTATATAATTTATATAACCATGCTTTACAAGTTTTTGGTTTAGCAAGAAGCATAAGCTTATATCTGCTTTGTGATCTTTTGGTTTTGTCCTGGGATTTTCCTGTATTGTCTTTGTTTGTTCCCAAGTGAAGTTAAGTGAAATGGATATTAAACACCAATATATCAATCAAGGGCAGTTCCTAGAAGAGTTTCCCAGGTTCCTATCCCAAATTCTTCAGACCATAATCAGAGTTCTGAATCTACTTTTAGATTGATTTTAACAGGAAATTGGCTTCACTTTTAAAATAACTGGGTGACCAATATAGTCAATTTTTCTATCTCCAACATGTTAAAGTTTCTAAACACGAGGAGGTCAAACTGAGGCAATTATTCAATTATGGGTGTATATTTGGCCGGCTGGACACCTGTCTGCCTAAACCCTTGATACGCATCAGAAATTGACATCATGTTAGCAGGAAGTCTATTTTCTCACTGTATACGGCACACTTTTGTTCACTCAGGGTGTCCACTTGGACCGGACCGGTGGATGGGTGTCTAAGCCCTTGGTCGCCACTGGAGTTGAGTTGGTTTTCTTTCACTCATTTATCTGGCATGCTGTATATGAGTGAAATAACCTTTAGTATGGAGTTAAGACAAACACACAAAGTAATGGTTATGATACAGATTTACGCCAAGAAGACATTAACTTTATTCAAAAAGTTTGCTGATCCCCCGCCCTCACCCCTCACACTCCCACCCCTTCTCTTCCAAAACAACATCTGTATTCACTGCCCCAATAAAAGGGTAAAATGTTAGTCCAAAAACAGGTATTGAATTGAATTTTAATAAGTCATAGATCTACTATCAGATCTATCTGAGAGATTTATTATTACCCAGCTTTAGAATTGTAGCAGTCCCATGACAAGTTTGACTGGTGTGTTCTATAGAGGAGGAAAGTTAAGTGTGCACAATGGTGCTGAATATGTTCATGTACCAGTTCATTTCGTTTCATAGAAAGTTTAACTTGTTGAAAGCTGTGAATGTTATTTGAACTTGAAAGCTGGAATACCATTTGTCAATAATTACATGAAATTTTCTAATTATTTGCAAAGAAATTTGAAATTAACACTTACTGACCTAGTGTTTGATGGAGTTTTTCTTAATGGTAAATCTTGTTTTTATGATGGGAAATCTTTTTTCTGGTATTTCTTTATTTCTTTTTGTAATTTGTTTTATCCGATGATTAATGTTTTATATTTAAGATTTTGTGTATGTCAACAAGGTGGTCACTTTTACTCTTTGTATTTCACTCTTCACCATTCTTAAATGGTAACCTTAAATGGTAACCTCAAATGATAACCTTAAATGGTAACTTTAAATGGTAACTTTAAATGGTAACTTTAAATGGTAACTTTAAATGGTAACTTTAAATGGCAACCTTAAATGGCAACCTTAAATGGTAACTTTAAATTGTAACCTTAAATGGTAACTTTAAATTGTAACCTTAAATTGTAACTTTAAATGGTAACTTTAAATGGTAACCTTAAATGGTAACTTTAAATGGCAACCTTAAATGGTAACCTTAAATGGTAACCGTAAATGGTAACCAATAAGTTTTGAATACATTTACTTTTTCAAATCTACATGTATTTGACTTACATCATATTACATGTAATATTGTTTAAAATCCATCACTTACCCATTTTGCATTATTAACTTCATGTCACAGCTTTGAGGTTATCAGAAAATTGTTTTGTCGCTTTGAATATAAGCTTATAGAGTGGAAAATTAAATTAGCACACATACACCAAAGCTATTTACAATATGATTGATCAAAAATAATATGGCTTAAGTGACTTAAGTCATTTGCATGTCCTTCTGCAATGTACCACAGCTTAGACTTTCAACAAGGCCTCAGCCAGGATTCTAAAAGTGCCAGTCCACTATCCCAGCAAAATTATGCCGGGGTCCAGGGGCCACCAAGGCCGCTGAAGCTCCAAGATCCTACAAAGCTGGAAATGGGTTATCTGCGTTTCTAGAGAAATAAAATACCAGATGGAGATTGCCATTTTAATTTTGTTTGTGTGAATATCTATTTATTTCAAGCGAAATTCTGTTTTGCACTAGGGTATTTAATTACAGCTGGCTTCACTGGAGCCTCTTTCAAAACTATATTTACATTGTGAAAACAACAAAATGTTGACAATTGTATGTATTTAAAAAAACAAAAAGAAAACAACTCTGGGATTAATATGTGTACCAATAGCCTCTTTGAAACCTGTTAAGATGCTTGAGTTGGAAATAAAAGGCCTAAGAAAATTGACAACATTACAATTGCCTCCACCATTTAACTTCTCTAGTGGCAATGTTCTGTCATGAATATACACAATTAAAAATAACATAAATAAGCTTACATATAAAGGTGATTTTAATTAAACATCAGTTTAAAGTCACTGATTTTGCTTCACTACTGTTTTTGCTGCAGAAGTCAACCTGACTTCATTTGTACATAAATAAACAACCTCACGATAAAGTCAACACCTGCGATAAACTCAAAACTTTTTTAGTGTGAAATTATTATCAACAAAGTTGCAGGCTGTAAATGAAGTGACAGAGGAAAAAACAGTTATACATGCTATAGCCATATTTTCAACCCGTCCATAAAAGTATTTGGTCAAATATTACCCATCCAAATTTTGCTCAAAATTACGATCCCGCGTCCAAAGCACGGGTGGACGGGTTTCTGGCTAAGTCCCTGCCTGTCCATCATCAGGTATATGAGTTTGGACATCCCAGTGACATTTTTTATGACGTTTTATCCAGGTTTTCCGCCATATTTAAGCCAGGGAAAATGTGAAATGGGCAATCCATCATCATATAAGGGAAATAACCTTGATTAACCCCACTCAAATATTCAAAACAAACCAAAACATTCCCTTTGGTTAAGTAGGCTTAATTCTTTTAACAGATTTACGGCATTGTAAAATCAATGGTTAGTGCACAACTTTTAACAAAGTGGATCTTGTGTAAGTTGGCATTGGACCAATCAGTGAGTGTCAATTAGGATAATCAGAAACGTCCAAATGTTCATATATTAATAAAATAAACAGGAAAAAAAGCATGAAAGCAGATTAGTATTATTATACATTTCATTTTCCGGATACTTTTTTTAAAAATTGTTTTATGGGCGTATAAATCAGAAAAGTTGCATAATCCAAATCACTTTTGACATTAGGATTAGAAATATAATTCATTCTGCAGTGGCATCTCCTGAATTCGGCTCAATTTAGAGAAGCATATATTATAGGAATAGTTCTTCATCAGCATTATATAAGCAGGCTCTCATTATGGCTATCATGAATAATTTCTAAAATTCGAAATAATAATATGACAAGACAACAGGACCATCTTTCCAAGTTCTTCTTATATATTACATGTTGTTATAAGTCATTTCAGTATAAACAAGCAGATTTGTACAGTTCACCTTGCACTATTCATCTTAAGTGTTAAAAGGGTGAAGTTTTTAATTGTAAGCCCGTTCTACCAGCACTCCCTACCAGTTCTTAATGGTAAGCATTTATTGAGTTTAGTTATATACATGTTATGTTGCTAATGTAAACAAACACTAACCTATTCAGACATGCCTGCAATCAGCAGTATACATACTTATTTAGTTATTAAACAATAGGGGATTAAATTAACTAAGGACTTTGCATGATGCCTGCTGTGTCACTCTAGACACAAGCCCTGTCATAATTAACTTGAGTAAACTAAAATTTGTCCTGGGTTGCGGATTTGTTAAGTACATAAATTAATTGGATGACAAAATTTGTCAAAATCAGGAGCAAAGCGCAAATTTAGACAAAGACTGCAAATAATTTGCGATACCTTAAAGGAGACCATGTTCTGTCCATTCGCCTCAACAGCACAGGCCTGGTTTCCAAACCAATTTTTTTAACTGTTGCTTTAACTTCACATAAAAAGGATATTAAAAGTGTAGTATAAAATATGGCATTTGCCTCTTTCTAGATCATAGCTACCATAGTTGTTAATCTCAATATGAACGTGAAAAATGGCTTAGTTTTTATTTAACAGTCACTGTAAGTCAATTTCATCTGTCTTACTTCCACTGTCCCTTAGAGAAGTTTCGTTCTGTCCAGACTGGGCCCTTCAACAAAATATATATGCAACTAGTTTATATATGGAGTCACTATCAAAACACACAAAAAGTTCTTCTTGTATTTTTCTTTGTTCAGTTGTTATTTTGTTCAGTTATTTTTCATGAAATGAACAAACCTTATTTTCACCACAGCATGATTAAAAATCAATATGTCATGTATCAAAAATACAATCTTTTCATATTCCATACTTTCATTTCCTGTACAGAAATGTATGTGCTATCATTTTGTGTGTGTGTGAAACACTATGTGGGACAAATCCTTTTGAAGTGCACTGTGCTGTTAACAACCCACTATCTTAGTAGTTTATGGGCTTGTTTAGGGCAATATACATTGAGTTGAATGCAATATGGTTGACTTTTATTTTAAGACCTGTTTGCTTCAAGGAAGTATTTATGATAGAATCCTTCACAAAGTTTGTCAGTCTGAGACCATTAAACTGAATTTATGGATAAATTTTTGAGTTAATTTGTTCCTAAATCTATTCTCAGTTGTGTTTAAATCACAGTCTGAAACAAATTTGAACCAGCCGTTTTTTGCAAAATAATAAAACAAGTGATGTTCTTTGTGCGCTCACTAATTAGCTCTCATTTATCTTCACAATGTTCCTGTTCTATCCCCTGGTAAAACCTGTGGATGACCACATTAAGGTTTACTTTCTAACATCTAATCAAATTCCTCCATTAACTAGTTGTTTCTATTCTAAATCTCCGAAAGTTTTCATTGGTTCTTGACAAAGCCGAAAAGTGGTGTCAAATCAACCAATGGAATTTATGTATTGTCATAAAAAGCTGGCAAATTATAATTTGTGATGAGGCCTTAAAATACAAAATGTCTTGTTTCCTCTAAACCGACTGACTCAATGAAATAGTTCTGAGTCTAAGTTTTTATTAGCTTTTGAAAAAGAAAATAATAAATCATCAAAATTGTTTTTTTTTAAATTTCAAAAGACCTTCACAAAATGGCATATTTTGATAGCAAACACATTCTTTGTAATGTTTTTCAGTCACGCAAGCATCCATATCAGTTTTATTTAATATCTACTGTACCAATTTGATAAAATAAAAAGAAATCCGGACCGCCTAGCCTAATTTTTTTCAAGCAGTAATAAATGGAACCTTTACAAAGCTGTTTTTCAGACAATTTATTAAACAGCCACAATTTTAGCTAGATATCACATAAACTAATGCAATCTGAAATGCTCCAAGTCAAATGACCTAATTGATTTCCTCTATATGCCCTCTGTTAGAAATCCACGGCACACATGTAGACTTATGACCATTGTTTAAAACGAAGAATCCGGGTGACTGAGTTGGTCTATAGCTGGAATAGGCCCAGTGACTGAGTTGGTCTATAGGTGGACACCATTTACTCTGGGCGATTCAATGTCTTAACTCTGAGGGTCGGGAATTCAATTCCTGGACAGGTTTCAGCCTGCAAAATTTTCTGAGCTAGTATCTGTTCAAACTATGGAAGTTATCCCAAAATTATGAATACTGTTAATATTGCTTTCTAAAAGACACAAATATCATTCAATGTTTTTGCAGTTAAATGATTATTTCCCCCATATACAGTCTATATAGATCATTTTAAGATACAGATCCAAATGCCACAGAATTAATTAACTGTATTAAATTCACACTTGAGCTTTTTCAGGAAACATTTAAACATTTAAAAAAATAGTTTTGTCACTTGTCAGAACAGACAAAGAGATGAACTAGCGATAATAAAAAGTTGATATGTGAAACAATGATCCAGCAGTCTTATAAATGTATGGAGTCTCTTAACAGGGTTAAACAAATCAACACAACTGACATGTGATAACACTCATAAACGTTTTATAGCACTCTTGAGCGATTCTTCAAGCCTCTATTCAAGGGCTTGTGTACACATAAAGTCATTATGTACTATGAAATTGTTTTCAATAGCACTTGGTGAAAAGCCATGGTTTAAGTTCTTAAACCCTTTATCTGAATGCATTAAGAAACACACATATTATACTTGAATAGCTTTAAATAATAAAGTTTTAGAGAAACAGTTATTTTAATGCAGTTATATCAAAACAAATACTTGAGAGAATAGGGATTGATGTGTGCATGGACTTTCTTAATTGACAGCAGGTGGTTGAGTGGGAACTTCATGTTGCCCTTGTGCTCTTGGGGGACTAAGGGGCAATAAGAGTGAAGTGTTATGTTCTGGGATTTCTTTTGTATACATTGTATTAAAATTGGTTTTACTTCCGCCATTAGGCTGGCAATTCATCATCTGGGTTTAATAACGTTAAATATGGCGTTAAATCTAAATTAAACAGACAAATTCACAACGGACAAATCATTTCAAGTTCATAAAGAACATTGATACTTGTATCTGAGCTTGTTTGGAGTTAAATGAGCACAAAATGTTTTCTCAATGTGTCTTCTTTTCTGTGCTCTGATTTACTGATTACTGAGGGTAGGGAGGGAGCCTCCTGTTCCCCTGGGGCTCTCAGAGCTAAGGGGTGACATAACCTGGTCTCTCTATGATGTCTGTATTACAGCCTGCCCTCAGCCGTGGATTAGTGGTTAGGGAGTGTGCTTACTAAAGCCTACCTCATGTACCTTTCACAGGATCTATAAGTGAAATACCCTTGAGTACAACCTTGAATCCCAATCAATCAATCAAACAAATTGTATAACATGCTGTGATTGTCCTGTATTTGTCCTGTCTTTGTCCTGTCTTTGTTTCATATTTGTTGTCCATGGCGTCAAGGGTGCTTTCTTTCACCCCTTGGGCTGGCAAGAGTGAGTACAATAACCTTAAGTACAGCATTGAACCCCAATCAAACAAACTCAATTAATTATAACACCCTTTTTACTTGTTTGATCGAATGGAACTTTTTTCTCTGATGTGTTTTTAGAGTGCCTTATAATGGTGAGCCATCAATCAGCCAGTAAAGAGGCTGTCATTGTGTTTTGCTGTGGGTTGTGTAAGCTTGTCTTTCTCGGTTTACTTCCTCCTTTTTTCTCATTGTACCATGTTTTTTCCTTTCTTTTTTATTGCTTCTTGAACTTGCAACACCCTTCCACACTTAAGGAACAGCAAACCTGTTGCATTCTATGGTTGTGATATTGTCACAATTTACAGCTGCAGTACATTGTTGCTTTAAAACACTTAAGTGAAATAAACTTATTGCCTATAAAGTCAAGAGGTTAAACACTAATAAATCAATCATAAACTGTTAATATAACACTGTACAGATGTCTGTTCATGAGTCCCTCCTGCACAGCTAGAAAAAATGTAAACTTTCCTGGCAATGTGCAAGAGTTTCAATTTTTTCCCACCTTTACTAGTATCCACTCTAATACTCCTGACTATAGGTCTACCATTAAATACCAGTAAAATAACACTTGCATCTACTTGCAAAAATCAAATGTTGTAAAACAGTGAATTAAATATATATAATTATATTAAAAGTATAAATTGGATGTAAATTTATCGTGCGATTAAATACATCATTGTACAACAGGTTTGTTCATTTCTCAAGAGATCCTTCCTTGCCAGCCGAATGAATTGACATCTGATTGGCTGAAACAATTTTGTTAGTTACCTCCCTTGAGTAGGTCAGCAGCTACCATTCCCAAGAGGAAGCACACCGGCAGAGATTTCAGTCATACATTTGTGAATTTTTGCCTTAAAATAATTCCCATCTCAAGTGCAAAAAATGTACATGTATTATCAAACAAATATGATAGCACAGTAGGGTATGGCATGTTATGTCTGGCGCTACTGGGACCACTCTGACAAAATGGTATACGCAAAGTATATCGTAGGATAAATACATTTTTTCGATGTATTTGAATGTAACTTCCATTTTTAATTTTGTTCCTTGAGAACCTTATAATCCTGATTATAGACTATTGAGGCAAATAATTCATGCCAACATCTGAACAGATTTCAGAGCATGCCCTGCAGATGCCCATTGTTAATTCATGTACACTTAGATCAGACAAGATTGTTTGACCGAACAGTTTAGACAAAAGTTTTAGTTTTGGTTAAACATTCAAACCCTTATGTTAAGCACAGAAAACTTAAGAAAAGAGAGGTTTTATTCTTTTGAAGGTTGACCCCCATTTCAGCAACAGACAGTTGCAGAAATCTTCTAGATTATGGGCCTTTCTGGCTTTCCCGCTATGTTTTCAGATCTAGGTAACAACATGAGAGGATCTGTTTATAGTCTCTTTTTATTGTCTTGTAATTGTCTTAGATCTTAAGATGTGGTTGTATTTCACTAGGTTTCACAACAAATATGACCAACATTGCATATTACACCAAAATGGTGATAAACACCATAAAGTGTTGGTTCTTTAAAGAAAAAATTAGTTCTCAAACAAAAGTAGGTAAAGGTGATTTGACTAGTCTCTGGAAAACCTAAAACACCCTAACAGCCATTGAGACATCCTGTTTCAATTAAATGTAACATTGGAAAGATAGTCATGTACAGTATAAATGTCTGTCAATCACACAAATAATCCAATTCAGGGGTAACTAAGTACATCAAACTACTTCTAAAATTTGGAATAGTTAAAAAAAAAACGCTTGTCAAACATAGTTTAACTACATAAATATCTGATAAACCCTGACATTTACGGAATTGATATGGGGATTAGGTTTTTTACTGTCTCACTTTCAATATCAGATTTTAATGACCTACTTATTTTACAACATGCTTTATAAAGAACAAAGTTGTTCACAGTTTAACCGTACCATACAGATCACCTCCCCGATTATTATATGTTTGATTTTAAGGCCTGTGGATACGGACAACTTGAAGGGTTTTGGCAGAGGGGTGTCCACACCCTAAATTGCCTCATTTGGGCAAACTGTTTTAAGAAACTTTAACATGCAGGAGATAGGGAAACCATAAAAATTAGAAACCAAGTTACTTAAAAAAGTAAAATGACCATTTTTGACACCATACTTATGATTTTCAGTTGGCTCAACCCCTGGATATGGATAGTATGTCCCAAGTGAGATGCTGTGTTTGCTGAGCACTGGAGGGAGATTACTCTACCAAGAAAGCAAAACTTTCAAAATTGTATGCAGCTTTAAAATTTATTGTAAAACGAGCTTTGTATAACAGTCCACCAGGAAGCCGTTAGTGAAATCTTTGTATTGTTATTGTCCTATGTTGTCATTGTTGGTTGTCAGTGCTCTCGAGGCAGCCATTCTCATTTGCTGTCCTACATTGTATGTGCTTTAACCAGGGGCTGGTTACTTGAGGCCCTATCAAACGTAATCGTCTTTCAAACAACTGACCCCATGGGTTCATAGACGTCCAGTTTTACTACCTTAAGTGAGTAGTTAAGCTGAAAAATAAATTCAATTTGAGACATCATTTTTAACTCAATTCAAATTTTGTTTCCAGTGTTTAAGTACGGGTATGTTTGACATTAAACTGCAAACTATAAGGGAAAGCTTGTTTTAGTGGCATTTAGAAGTTGTAGCAGTAACATAACAATTCTGAAACGTAGCTCCACAATAATACAGAAGTTGAAATCCATAGAATTGTGTTATGTTATAAGGGAAAGGTTTTATATTTGGGTTAATTAAACCATCATCTAGAATAAAGACACATACCGGTTGTTTGTAGTAGGCCTGTGAAACAAAACAATATGGTTTCTATTACAGTGTGTTTAAAGGACATATTATTGTAAAATAAAGGAAGGTTTTTGCTGGCTTTTAACCCATGTCTCAGTGTAGGTTTGATCTTTTTATCTTGCTAGGGCTCCTCTCAGTAGGAGTTCTGGCAGTTACAACAGTGTTTTCATGGATTTTTGGATTACCGCCCAACACTGCACATGTTTATTGGGAAGCAAAATATGCCTGTAGATAACCAGCTTATAGAACTCTGCCTGAACCATACTCTCAGCTTCAAGAGAACGTGTCTTCATACAAGTTCTTCCTGATGGGTTTATCTGACAATTGCTGAGAGATGATCATATAGCACTGGAGCTGTTATTTATCATCATATGCTGATGTTTGAGTAATAAAATATAAATTTTAAACAATTGAATATACATTTTAAACAATTGAATATACATTTTAAACAATTAAATATAAATTTTAAACAATTAAATATAAATTTTAAGCAATTGAATATACATTTTAAACAATTTAATATACATTTTAAACAGAGCCCCGTGAGGGAGCGGGTGGGCCATGGCCCTGCAGAATACTCCCTCGGCTTCCTTGGTCGATCTTAAGAGGCGAG
>JARFOD010032132.1:0-10566 GCA_031763545.1 Mopalia muscosa
TGTTCGTGGTTCCTCAAGCAAAGTTACCAAGTATAAAAAGAGTTATTTTCAGACCCTGTATAAAACTGAGTTTAACCCTTCAATCAGTAAGGAGACAGGCCTCTTTCATGAAGCCCACTTAGCATAATGTCTAAAAGGGGCTTAACTTTTCTCTTAAATCTGTAGTAAGTGTTTAAGATCACCTTAGCATCTGGTGAATGTGGGCCCTGTTTTCTACAGCATAATAATACATGTATGAATTTACCTCCAGCTTCAACTATTTCTAGCTTTTCTGATTCATTGTGTATGTGGAAGTTAATAGGATTCTCACAACAGACTGTATGAAGGGAAATGTTAGTAAGAAACATCGGGTTTCCAGTCCAGACTAAAAATATTATCAAGTAAAGTAGTCTCCATACGAGAACACATGATTTATTGTATGTATGTAGAAAATGGTTTGAATCAATCAAGATAATCTTGAAAATTATATATTTATTTACAAAATAAACTTGTTGTGTCCTTGTTTATAGTCCTAGAACTCTAATGCTCCTTTGTTGTCATCATATGACCACAGAGAGGAAAAAGGATGCCAATCTGTTTTTGTAATCTCTCTGTATTAGGTCCTCTAATTGTCCTTGTCTGTTGCGGCCTCTGGTTAAGGGCAGTTTATTTGAAGATTAGTAATGTTATCTTTACTTAGTACTGGATGAAAATCCATTGTGGAAACGCTACACATCTTGGTTGTGCTGGTGTCAATTACTGTTGAAATACGCCGCCATCATCAATATAATTAAAATCAAATCCCCAAAATGCTCCCTGTGTTTTGTTTGTGGCTATATTGAAATCTAACGCAATCACCCCATGGCAACCTACAATGTCGATTTGTTTCTTAAATTGACCAATCACAGAGAAGCTTCTCTATTTTGGTTTGTGAAAGCCAAAAAACTTCCGCCGACAAAACCGGAGTTTCTGGACTGCATCTTTTTACATGACCAATGGATACAAGCATGCAGAATCAACAAACACCATTCAAATAATGAATTTTGAGTGGAATTGCAATTCTTCCATTTACATTTGATTTACATACCTCAACACATAAGAAAATCTGACAACTTCTGTATGTTTTGGCTGAATTTGGTGTTTACCACAATACCATGGCCATATGTTATGTGTTTATTTTTATTGGACAACTGAAACTGACCTTTCGTGAACCCCAGTAAGCTTGACCTAATTGAACAGTAAAAGTAGCGGGATTGCCTTAGATGTCAATATAGTGACAAACAGTCAAACACAAAAACGTGGAGCGTTTTGGAGATTTGATTTAAATTAGATTGCTGCTATCATATAAGTGAAATAAATTTAAGCATGGCGTAAAACACCAATCAATCAATCCTTGTTTGTTGTCAGTGGTGTCATGGGTTGTTTCATTCACCCATTGGTCTGGTAGCAGTAATAACAATGAAACAACTCAACAGTATGGGGCAAGTCCCCTATCATACAAAGCCACTTTAAAGACATAGAGCCTTAGCCATGGCTCAGTGTGCTAACTAAATTGAACCTGCTTCGATGTACCATTCACTGGAGTGAGTCAGCTTGTTGACCATCAGGTATATGAGCGAGTCACACGTAGGCACAACCAGGAAATGAAGCGTTTTCATAATGTTGGAAAGTTAATTTTCCCCCATTGCTAAGGCTGCCTATTGAAACTACATTTCCTGTTGAAGAACAGTGTAAATGTAGCCACGAAATTAAATTTACAATATATGGATAATGGTAATATTAATTTGATTGGAGTTTAATTTCGAACTCAATGGCGTTTCATTTATATAGTGAGATTGTCTACTGTTCGTTGCTTAAGTATTGTGGAAAAAAAGAAAAGAAACATAAAAAAAAACAGCCTACAATTGCCAGAACCAGGTAGTGTGACTCCCTCATATATCAGATGGTAAACAGGTGGACTTTGGCCAATACTTCGTAGAAGAATTATTAATCAGACAAACCAACCACAAAGAAATGGCTGTTGTATCAAAGTAGGATTATCAATCAGACACGCAAACCCATGGCTGCAACAATGGTAACAAAGCAGTCCACATTCATACATGCACTCTTAACAGTTTAATCATATTTGGGATAAATTCTGATTTATTTGTTTGTTTGATTGGGGTTTAATTTCGTATTCAAGGGTATTTCACTTATATGACAAGGGATTGTCCACTTCTGTGTTCCTGGTCAAAATCCAAGTATGGTGAAACAGAGTTGTGTTTTAAAATAAGAACAGAAGAAATGGACAATATCTTCTCATCCTCATCCACTGCAGATCAAGGGCCTATCCATCTTGTAAGATGTATGTGAATTTTTAGTTCAGGAATAGTGTTTATACTAAACATAACCCTTATACTAACTCTGAAGGACAACACTAACGCTTACCCTGAAATTTATGTCATATTTTTTATGACAAAGTGACCAGATCACGGGACAAGAATAAATTGCACATCCCAGATTCGTGGATAGTAAATATATAATTCACTGTAGATGACCGATATTACATCCATAAAGCATTGTTAATCCGAGTTCATCTTCATTGTCATGGTAACCAATATTATGTCCTCATGTAGAGATCAACTTGGACTGGGATGATTTGTGGAGCAAGACCCTGATCTTTCTAGAGTGTGTGAAAAACAGATTTTGTATGCAAAAATTGTGTCCTGTTCGTTACGTACAAATTTGCTGTATATGTCAAAATTCCGTCACAAAAAATTGACAAAACTTAACCCAAGAATCATTAATTGGTAGGCAACTTATCATAAGAAAGCTGTGTGAGATGCAGTTCAATCCCGCTGAAGAGTTACCAAACATTTGAGAAGTGCAAACAACTTCAATCCATTGGTCTGGCATGCCGTCATGTGAGTGAAATTACCATAAGAACAGCAGCAAACCCCAATCAAACCAATTGTCTCCCCTAGGAGGGGACAAATGAACCAACTAGATAAATCCAGTATTCAATAAGATTAACAGCTGAAGAGGCTTCATAAACTGGCTAACCATTGTTGAAATAATAAATGCAATAAATGTCAAATGTTATAACCTTTTATTACCTCATATTGATCCAAAGTGAGATTAACAATATTCAGCAATGTATATTATACTAGCCTATTATTTACATATCTGTCAAACCACACACATTGGGTTCAAATTAGCACTGCAACTAGCAACTTATTGATTTCCCAGAGCTAGTTTAGAAAAGATTAACTACACTGTAACTTTGGGTTTGAAACACACAGAAATCCAATTTTACACAAGTTTGGGAAATCCGAATAGTAACTTCTAATATAGAGTATAAATTCTATGTGTAGCTTGTTCTTAGATCTTTCATTGCTGGCCTTGAGCTGAACCCTCTATCAACATAGTCATCTCTCAATGGTAGTTTTTCAAGCTGAAAACAAAACACAGAACACTTAGAAGTATGAAACCATGAGAAAAGAATTTCCAGCTTTTTTTTCTTACTTGCTGTTAAACTTTAAAATAACATTTGGTGGCAATGGACTGTAAAGGCGGTTTTTATTCTGATTAAAGTGTAAGATATTAAGGGGCTTATTTTCTTGAAGCGATCTTAGCCTATTTTCAAAAGATCAGTATTTGAGGTTTCGTGGTACAATCGCCATGAACTCAAGACTTGTATCAGTGTGGCTACATAGTTGAGGCCTGCGGCTGTGTCTAGTGGTAGTGAGTGAGCTTCCTAAACTGAACCTTCTTCAAAGTACTATTCACCTGATCAAGTCCCGCTGTCGACCATGAGGTATATGAGCGAGTCACATGTTGTGGCTCTGGCTATTGCAGGGGTGGTTTTTATGAGGTTTCCTCTCGGTTTTCCACCGCAATGAGGCTGTATACAGTGTGAAGTGGACAATCTGTCGTCATATATGTGAAATACCCTTGAGTATGAGGTTAAACAACAATCAAACAAACAAACATAGTTAAGTGTTTGGTAAATGTATAAGTTATAACCCTATACTACTAGACACAGTCTGGATATCGGAAAAGTGTTAATGTTGATTTACAACCCCAAATTTGATACACCAATTTTATGGATTGACTTGTGTTGACTACCCAGATCAATGATGGGTTTATGGGCAATGGAATTTTATGAACCCCAGAGTACCGGATGTCATAAAGTAACTAAAGCCTGTATGAGAAGATAAATATCACTCTTGTCTGTTAATTATTCTCTCATTGGGTTACCATTTTAATCATAATATAGTATAGTCCATTCACAGGAATTGGACCATAAAATTCAAGATTGTTTGATTGGTGTTTAACGTCGTACTCAAGGGTATTTCACTTATATGACGACGGACACAAATACAGAACATCACAAACAATCTGCTTCCCGTTACCTTTTGGCTCTGTGAACACCAGGGCAACAGAAAGCAACCTCTTTTCTCGCCTCTTCGATCGACCGAGGAAGCCGAGTGAGTATTCTGCAGGGCCATGACCCACCCGCTCCCTCACGGGGGTAAAATTAAAGAAAAAAATGCATGCTTGTCATGCCTTTCAAGGGAAACAACTTACTGTGAATCTTGTGTCTTTATTCCCATAAACATCCCAACCTCCATTCCTCTCCCAGGTCTGAAACAACAAAAAACAACAAGCTTTTTGTGACTGTGTGTGGCTTATTACTGTATTTAAGGTAATTTCAGTCATATGGCAGCATGCCAGCCCAATGAGTGCAGGAAATCTTTAACACTAATGAAAAAACATCACCAGATGCAATACAAAGACATCACAATAAAGCAGCTTGTGTTGCAAATTTACATGTAGCCAAGAGGTTGATGAAACGATTTGTTTGATTACTGTTTCACTCATATGACAACTTTATGTTGTTCATAGGCTCCAAAAGTAACAGGGCTTCATGAAAAGTATGTGTTTCAAACAATATGGTCATTTTGTTACTGTTACTTGGTTAAACGATCATAACTTAAAAATTATCATGGATATCATATGTTACAGTTAATCTATTAAGGTTTCCCCAGACATATTTCAAGATCACCCCATATAACATGCCCGGTTAAGAATATATCCATTGAGTTCATATAAGATAAGAAAGTTTCATTCCAATAGAGAATAGAGAAGTCCTTGTGCTTTGAATTCAACACACTTGTACAATAGGACAGAATATGTTAACAAAATAGGCTCTCCTACACTTAGTTCTTAAATTAAATATGAGCATTAAAATATTACTTACTTTTTTGTTATACTTAACGTGATAATAAACGGCACATATACTGCCCATTATTAGAAGAGCTTTAGGAACATAAAATCTACCAACTCCGCTCGCTGTGGGGCCCTGGAAATACAATCAATAAAAAAATTAATATAACTATTTTGAGAAAAATACTATTACCAACACTCATAATATATATTTAAATTTCCTTCATCATTACACTGATCTTTTAAGTTGTTATATTACTATCAAAACTATTACAGGCATTCATCTTTGTGCATTTCAAAAAAAGCTGCCGGCACACAAGCCCAAATTGACCTAAAGGTAAGCAGTGTATGCTTGGCTGCACACAGCCATGAGAGGTGTGAAACTTTGAAAAATACGCACTTGTCTTTGGCTCTTCGGGCATGCGCTCAATGGATATATTTAAGAACGATTTATGTTGGAGTATATATTGACAAAAATTGTTTGCATTAAATGCATTAAACTCACATTCAATGACAAATTCAAAATCTTGAAAATGCTAGAGGACAAATTAAAATTTTTAGTCAGAAAACATTACAGCATAAACCTGATGGGGATTGCAGACCATCAGGTCCCTTTGATCATGTTTATTAGCAAAATGATACTTATTCAAAATCAATCCAAAAAGCAAATTCAATTATGTAACGCATTGTACTCAATGTATCAAAGGATTATAGCCTAGCAACCACCGGATCTTCCAAATTGTTTTACTTTTAGTATTTAGTGAATATGGTCTGAATTACTGATTGTTAATTCTAAGCTGGTAATCATAATAAAATGGTCCACATTGGTCCCATGCAGAGGATAAATTCTGTGGGCTGTGGCATTGGTCATTCTATGCTCGGAGTGATTTGAAATTCATGTGGTACCTTCACTGTCGCATCTCATAGTGTTTTACCTACTTTCAATATTTCTTTTCTGATGGTTTTCATTCTTATAATTGCAAAGGGAGATAACTTAAATGTGTCAACACTGGCATATGCATTTGCTGTATGCATTGTGCTACTGTTTGACCGGCTTATACAGCACCCCAATGTGAATGGTTATTCAAAAGGTTTTTCTTTTTTCTGTTTAAAGTTGAAATCTCAGTACTCAGTATCAACAAGTATTTGCTGTTAACTGTATGATTGAGAGTGGAAGAATGGGGCATTGGGAGACGTTTAATTTTTGCGGGTTCTCTCAGGCCGTTTGTTGCCAATAATTTGCCTTGCAATATTTGAATCATCCCATGTTTGGGGCATTTTTTTGTGTCATGCCAACCCTAAGCAGCAGACATTTCATCTGGCAGATAAAACAGTGCAAGAGATGCTTTTAATAGGTCAAGACACAATGGTAGGGCAGAGGACTTTAGAGGCCATACTTTAGCGATGTAAGGCAGGCCCTTTGGAGCAGAAAAGAGCTTGCATTGATTCCCATTTGAATTCTAGAGAGAACTTTGCTATCAATTGCTTGGCAAACCTATTCAATACTATGTGTGAAATGCCTGTTTTTCCAAACAGTTATGTCAAAAAAGGTTAATAGTTTGTTTGATAGAGTACATTATAATATTTCAAATTAATGGCCATTGTTTTTAATGTCATAAAATGGCCAGTGGCACAGCAACGGCGGAATACACCTATGGCAAACTTTTGACAGAAGCAAGGGCACCTATGTTTAAAGTTTTACAATATGACACCACAGTAAGTTGGGAGATATGTTAAACTTGAAGATTCCAGGTAAGTCTTATTTTGGTTGATTTGTTGTTATTTGCTGTTGTGCTATTGGTTTCCTATCCTTTCATACTTCCTCCGGCACGTAAGGGTGATGCACGCCACTTTTTATCCACTCCAGTCAGTCTGTTCGAAATTGCCCAGCACTTCGCCATGCTGTCTGAATAAGTAAATGTATGAGATTCGTAAATGTATGAATTCGGACAGCATGGCGAAGTGCTGGATGATTTCCAGTAGATAGACCGACCAGAGCGGATAGTGGTGTACATTGCGCTTACGTGCCAGAGGAACCTGTAAGGTAGAGAGTACTAGAGAGTGGAGATAAAGGGGACATTATCATTGGATTTGGCTTTATTTTAATGATCTACCTGAACGGAACGTGGCGCCCGCTTACACAGTGATTATGCGGGATGACAATACAGCAGGACTGTGAGGGGAAATCCTCACTGTCGTGTTGACAGAGCTAGAATGTTTACCAGTTAAGACTTAAGTACGAATGTAGGCCCCTATGTGGTCTAATTTATAAGACTATGTCCACAGCGTTGGAAACTGACGAGGCTTTTGTAATAGATGTGACGGAGTTTCTTACCACAACTGGACGAAGGGCATTAAAGAACATGTCCCAAGGTTTCCCGTAAATCCTTTTTATGACGTTTTTAGGCTTAACTTCAGGTATATTTCTTGGTTCATTGGGCGACAGTTCTTGGTCCATCACCCACTGACGTCTTAGTCTTCGATCTTCATCTGTCATTCCTGCACCACCTAACCTTTCGCGCTCTGTGGGCATGTGCTGAATAGAAAACGGCGGATACTTGCTGCCGCGGTTCATTTCGTGCTTCATCATTCTTTCTTTTTTCTTCCATGGTTTTTCAACCTCTAAGTCCTTGCCCGTGCCCGCCATGTTGACGACTAATAACGCTCGCTAGATGGCGTCCACTTTGCTGGCAAGGGACACCACTCTCGCGCAAATCGGTACTTCAAATCTTGTGCCAAAAACTTTACTCCGGTTACCTCCCTTTAAATTCGACTGAAATGTTTCTGAAGGAGATTGTTGGTACAAATGTTTTACTTCATTGCACCATAACCTTGCGATAATACAATAAAATGACCCCAATTTTGGTAAACAAAAAAAACCCACACACACACAAACAAAACTTAAGAAATATTGCCTAAATGGTTAAGATTTTCAACCGTTGCAATGTATTTTAAACTCCAGTATATGCCGTATCACAACATTTTTGTCTTGAATGCCAAAAACAATTTTACTTCCTGTGCATGAGATAATCTCAAGATCGATCGATCAATCAATCAACCAATCAATCAATCAAGTAATTATTCAGTTTGGTTTCTTTTTACATTGAAGTCCTCAATGACTGTAGCCTACTTAAAATGCAACTACTTCATTTTAATCTGTTATTGTCTTATAGTTTCTGTTAATAACACTCTCTCTTCTTGTACATTTACACATCATACGATAACTTAGCATAGTGTTAGCCAGACACCAAACAAGCCATTTGAGACCCTCTGTTTAAGTCAAATTTAACATGGGGAAGATAGGGGAACAGTAAAATGAGACACCTTTTTAGTTAAAATGGTGATTTGAGACACCCTCTTCTTGATTTCTGGCTAATTCTATGCTGTTAAGGACTCTACCGCTAGTCAGGAGTACAAAATGCAACTCTTATCTTTTCGTGGCTTTTGCGGGTATTTGCAATGGATGATTATATTAACATCATATAAATTTAGAAAGCAGAGGATTCTAAATATAGTCAGTCAACTGAAGGTGAGATAATCTCTTTAATGTCCTCCTCCCTTCGATATACATAATCTTTGAAGCACACATTTTACAATTTAAATCTAAAAAAAACATTCTAAAATACTACTTTTTTCGGTCAAACATTTTGCATTATCAAGATTATGAAAATAAGATTTCAGAAAGGAAGAAAAAAAAAGTCAAAATTTTACCCCTGACTACCGGTAGAGTCCTTAAGTGTTTCATTTATATGACACAGGCATTGGCCATGTATTCCATCATTTGCCACACAAACATCACCATCAAATGTCCTGGTGCTCTCAGAACTATGGGCAACATGAAGCCAATCTGTTTGTGATGTCTTTGATATTGTTCCTGTGATTCTGATGCTTTTGTTTGGTCTTGTGTTTGTTTGTTACCAACTTGCCAGTGGTTTTCCTCATCCATTGGGCTTCCACACCATCATATCAGTGAAATAACCTGAGGTAAGGGTTAAACCCTAATAAAACCCAACCATGTAATGTTAAGTGAAGACAGCATGGCAATGCCTGACACATACCTCCAACAGCCAGCAGAGTAAATACAACCACTGAAGATTGATTGATTTATTGGTGTTTTACATCGTATTTAAGGGTATTTCACTTATATGATGACTTATATGGAAAGCCAATTTTCCTCCAGCGCTTAGTAAAGACAGCATTTCTACTCTTCAAACAAACTTCCCTTAGCCAGAGGCTGTCAATTATAATTTTCCGAACTTCAGCAGAACCGAAAAAGCCAACTGCCTTTAATAAGCATTATCTTATAGCAGTATTTTTCGCCATTACAACAAAGAGAAACTTTGATTCCGAGTGATAAATAAAAATTGGTTCAATTTGACCCCAAGGGGTCTAGCAAGACCTTATTGAACAAAACCCCAATCAATCAATCAATCAATCAATCAATCAATCTTCATCAAGTATTATTATTTAATGGGTTGATTAATTGATTAAGTGATGTTTTACACCGTGCTTAAGGGTATTTCACTTATATGATGGCAGTGTATTCTAACAATAATTGACACTAGCACAACCAAGATGTGAAGCGTTTCCATAATGTTGGAAAGCTAATTTTCCTCCAGTGCTAACCCGTCGTCATATAAGTGAAATACCCTTGAGTACGACGTTAAAATCCAATCAAACAAACAAACAAACAAATCCAGTGCTAAGTAAAGACAGTATAACTACTCTTCAAACCAAACAAACTTCCTTTAGCCAGAGGGCAACCAGTGAAGAGCAAATAGAAAGGCAAACATGAACTCAAGACAAAAATACCACTTTGAAAGATATCCCCTTTATTTTGCGTCATCTAAATTGTCTCCTAGTAAGTTTATCTTGACAAAAAATCCTGTGTTTAATAAATAAGATTTGTGAAGGCTTGCAATATTTTATATCACAGATTATTCTTTATGTTCTGGTTCATTTCGACATATCACGGAAATTCGTCTGAACTTCTCTACAGGATTTCCTTTAAATGACGAGGTTTCTTTGGACAAAACTTCATGGGTAAAATCGTACCTGGCACAGCCTCTGAAACAAGATCAGGCAAATATTCAAACTTAAACATAATATAATTTAGGATTAAAGACAAGAAATCCCCCTCAAACAATCAACATTTGGCACTGTGGATGAATTTTGGAAGTGAATGTTAACAAAGAACTGACAGTGAAAAAGGTTTGTTTGGTTAGGGTTAAAGGTCATACTAAAGGACTTTTTTGTTCACTTATTAACATTGGATGTTAGTTTGTTTGTTTGATTGGTGTTAAATGTCGTACTCAAGGGTATTTCACTTATATGACAACGGATTGTCCACTTCACACTGTACACAGCCTTATTACGGTG
>JARFOD010032143.1:0-10566 GCA_031763545.1 Mopalia muscosa
GACGTTTGACGTTGTGCAGAGAATATATCTATGTGAAATGTCACCAACATAATCCCTGTAATATTTGTGTTAAAAACATTACCTATTCTCATGAATTACCATTACTGTTTAAGTTTAGATGTTGTTATCAATTTGTTACTAAAATACTAGCCCAAAAATGGTTTAAAACGTTTATAAAATGGCTTTTCAGGATTTCTGACGATGAGCCTATCGCAGAGGGGTAGGCTGAGAGAACTGAAACGAAACGTACCTCGTGTGAAGGAAACCATATACTGTGTAAGTGGCAATAAATGCTGACTAGACCAGGCAAGCACAGCATGCAACACAAAGATGACTTTGTGTTGCCCTGAATAGTTCTGGAAGCACCAGGGCAATAGGTTTGTTTGATTGGGGTTTTATGTTGTATTCCCTTTATATGACCAAGCATTTTCCATTTCACACTGGAAAACTGAGAGGAAACCTTGCAAAAACCTCGTCCACAATTGCCAGGGTCACCTTGTGTGATTCTCTCATATACCTGATGGTGGACAAATGGATTTGTTCCTGTGAACGATACATCAAGGTAGGCTCACTTGCTAACCACTCAGCCATGGCCATGGGGAATAAGTGGAAGGAGGCGTTAATCCCTAACCCATACCCAATCCCTAACCCATGCCCAAGGGCCCTAGGATAACCGGAGGCCCCATCTTACCCTCCAGAAATGAACTGGCCTATATATCTTTTACTGCAGTTTTTCCACTCAGAAAAAAAAAACTCACTCATCCGTTCTTGTTCCTTGTCATCATAGATGTTAAATATTGAACGAAGTGGAACATCCTGCGGAAGGAGATCTTCTTGATATTCTGCAAGTGGTTTGTACAAAAGTTCAACAGGCTGCAAAAACAAACAAACAAAACTTAACATGATATTGCTTATTTATTAACATAAAGACATTTTTTCAATAACATAAGGTAGATTTGTTGTTTGTTTGATGGGGAATAGGCATAATTCATCTTTAGTCAATCATGATAGCTTGCTTGGGCTAAGCCAGAAATCAAAAGTATGGTGTCCAAAATGGTTATTTTGTTTCGCTGTCTACATGTAGGTACGGTAGCTGGGTTTCCAATTTTAACATTTTCCCTATCTCCCGCGTGATAAAGTTTCTTAACACTGAGTGTCCAAATGAGGCAATTGTTCACTCCAGGGTGTCAATTTGGACCATGCACACCCCTCTGTCTAAGCCCTTGAAAGCTTGTCTGCCTAACATGTGATGGAAATCAGTATCAATGTCACTGGAAACGACGAATGACAAATCTGAACATTCAAAACTAAGACTCCACAAACACTGTTTTTGTGTTGACCCTTTGGCTTTAGAGTATGAGCAAGAAAGCAACCACGACAAGAAATTCATTTTGTGTCCCGAAACAGTCTGTTATTCAAGTTTTATGACAGAGCAAGACAGCAATCCAACAATTTACCGTTCAAATGATGGTACATGTTAGTATCATACTGAAATGCTACATGCAGGCCTGTGCTCTACTCTTTTCTGGCATATCCCTAAATTTTGCATTTGCATTTTCCCATGGTTTGCTGATTTTTTATATCCAAAAATGTGCCGTTGTGAAAAATAAGGCAAAATGGTTTAAAAAAAACCCCACAACTTTCATTGATAATTGGATGACAAAATGTGTAAAAAAAATCAGTAGCATAATGCAAATTTTGACGAAGACTGCATACATGTACTACAATGTGGGAAACCTATAAATCGGTACTTCTAAATTAAGATTTCATAACCATGGGGAGATCACATTCTGTCCGTTCTCCCAAACAGCACAGTGCATGCAGTTTTTGTCATAATCTCTCCAACAAAATGAAGGATATAAATTTATACAAACCTTGACGTTTAATCGTGAGCAGGCTTCTAACGACCTTGGGCTGGTGAGAACATATTTCCCATCTTCGTATCGGGGATCTTCAAAGTTGTGGAGATCTAGCTTGAGTTGAAGGTTATAAGCCAGGGAATCTAACATGTTTGTGTTTCCTTCAGATGCTGGAGCCATGCTGCATATAAAAAAATCCAAGTCATGCAGTTTTGATGTTTGGAAAAAAGAGCAAAATGAAAGATTACAGGAGTTCATAGATGTCTTAATATGGAGTTTTTTTACTGAAAAAACATATCATTTTTCTCAGTGTTCTAATGAATTTTTTTCCATTTTTTTTTTTTGCGTAACTATTTACTTAATCATAATTAAGCATTAGAAATGATGACTGAATTTAGTTATCTTTTGTTGGTGTAATTCTGCTTTAAAATGATGTCTTAAATTGGGTTTACTCTCCAGTTTAAGTAATTAACTACCCATTAAAGGTAGGTAAACTGGACTTCTATGAATTCCTGGATAAGCTATTGAGATGCGACTGTCAGTGTTTCACTTATTTTTCTTTAACTGAACAGTGCTTCAGATAATATTCATTATAACCAAACAAAGTTTACAGAAAATAAATTAAGTGTACCAAATATTCCTTAATTTCAAGGTAGCCTCCTTAACTTTAGTCAGAAAGTTTCTGATTAATACAAATTGAAGGAAATATGACTAGTAGAAGGCTTTTCTTAATTCAAAAAAAACAGATTTTTGCTTCAGGTTATACTCCAGTTACCTACATGTTGTCCAAGGATAGTCACTAACTAAGACAAATCAGGACAAGATGCAAAACAGATGCAAATAAAGATTGACTTTAGCCTCTTAGCTGTGCACCCCGAGCAACACTTTAGGATTAGTGTTCGTTTTAGTGTTACTTTTAGAGTTACATGTCTAGGATTAGAGTTCGTTTTAGTGTTAGGCTTAGTGTTCAGTTCAGTGAAACAGGTTGGACTTGTGTTCATTTAGTGTAAGGTGTAGGCCTAGTGTTAGCTTTAGGATAACATGTCGGTTTAGTGTTACCGCAGGTTTAATATTACTTGCAGGGTTATACATCAGTTAAGTCTTTGTTTTAGGGTAACATGAAGAATAAGTGTTCAGTTTAGTGTTAATTTTAGGGTTACATACAAGGGCTTAGGCAGACACCCGTCCAAATGGACACCGTGAAATGAACAATTGCCTCATTTGGACACCCTGTTTTAAGAAACTTTAACATGCAAGAGATAGGAAAACTGTCAAAATTGTTATATGAAAAAACCCAGTTATATGAAAAGTGAAGCAAATGACCGTTTTGGACACCCTACTTTTGATTTCTGGCTAAGCCCCTGGTTACATATAGGATTAGTGTTTTTTTTATAAGCATCAAATAGAAAATATAAGCTGGTTTACAGCAGGATTTTATTTTACCACCAAATCTAAATGTATTGTGTAATTTTAATATAATCCAAATTATATTCCGGTTTACACTAGCAAAGTCTTAGAGATTGAGAGAAAATCGATCTTTGTGTCTTCAAAGTATCTAAATATAATGTTGGTTGATTTAAATCTCAATGATATTTGCAGCCAAAATACTGTTTTTGCCATCAGGCATTAATATCAAAAATAAATCATCAGGGCCACTCGACTCGGACTACTAGTGACCCTGATGCTTTTAGTTTAATGTTTAAGGGGCAATGTGAAGCCAAGTCTGAATTGAGCAAAATGTATAGGGTACATGTAATTCCTCTCTTTTAGCCCTACGTTCTGCCTATCTCAACCTGTGGGAAAGATTGGAAATTGATCCACCACTATCACTGGTAACTTAATTTAAACACTGGGAAAGAAAGGAGGAGTGCCATTATTGTGACTTTTATGTTCACAAAAAATCTGAGACAAATCATGATATGTTTTGAGAGGCTGGTGATAGCCGCAGATCAATGTCCAGCCTTTACCATGGGTTGGGATGGGCGAGACGTTGGGCTAAGACTGAGGAATTGGCCCTATACATTGTGCTAGTCTGACTTTGATTTCTTTGTATTGCATCTTGTCTACATTCTGTCTCATTAATATTGTTAGTTTCTAGTGGTGTTCAGGATGACTTACTATGCCTATTTTGGTGGCATTTAGTTATGCAAGTGATACAATTGAAAAAAACAAACATGTAAGTACAGCTTGAAACTTTGTGAGGAGATTTAAAAGCAACTTGTGTGTGTAAACTAAAGTTTGTTCTGGATTTAACACTTAATTACATAACAAACCGATTTACTTTCTTTTGAGTCAGTTTTTGGGATGCATCTTACATGTAGGTCTGAGAGCACGGTGCAAAAAAAACTGTAGATGGTTTTTCAACCTGACATAATCAAGTCACACCGAGATAACGCATTCCGGCGAAAAAATAGTAGCCCAGTCCTTCCAAATGTTTTTCGTTTTATATAGCAAACTTGACAATAACAACAGAATGAAAAATCTCACCTTTTTTCAAACTAAATTTCAATAGTTAATCGTCAGTCCCAGATTAACAGATGATTGTGTCTAAGCTTATCGCAGCTACAGTACTACTACCGGCGCGTTTCAGCTGTCAAACCACAACGTGTTTAGTCTTGTTGTCAACATCCGCCGCTCAAACAAGCGTTGTTGTTGTAACAACGATCTGTTCAAGACATGTTTTTATCTTCGGTAGACGGCACACAATGTCGATTAGAGTCGCGTATATCAATCACACAAAATATATATAAAATGCAGCAAATTCTGACTCTCAAAAGTTGAAACAATTATCTGATTTTAAAAAGATGTAGAGGGATCTAAAATTCACAATAACAAACCAGCATGACTGCTGTGTTGACAACCGGAAGTTTACCATAGCCTCAGTTTCATTTCTGAGGAAAACACAGCTGAGACGCAGAAGTGTTTTGTCTGTCAACCGACCGATACAAATAAAGGTTGCAGCAAATTGACAAGGTAATGGATGGTGTCAGCCGGCTAAATTGGTTATTGATCATGGATTCTAGCATTTTGCATCGGTCTTGTATTTGACGAGGCCTAAATATTTGTAAAAATCAGGATATGAATGTACATTGTACATACTGTATGAATGATGAAAACGAAAGCCTGACGCTAGAGTCTTTCTAACCTGTTGAAATAGCAGAAGGCTACCATGATTCTGTACTTTATCATCCAATAGATATAAATTGTGAACCCTTAACTAGATTCTGGCATGAGTCTATACTCATCCCAGCTTTACTTACATGTAAGTAATTCCGACTTCTTCCATTAAAATTGGTGGGTAACATCGACCCATGAAACGACCACTTGACGTCCATTCTCACGCCAAAAATCATTTCACAGCTGCAGTATTATAACCTATTCATTTTTGATCGATTTAAACCCCAGGTTCGCATTTAACATTGGCAGTTTTGCGTAAGCTTATATGTTACACCAAGAGGGTACCTGGATCTAGTCAATACGTGTTTAAAACAGATACAAGCTCAACTGGTGAGATGGAAAATAAAGACTTACCTGTACATGTGCAATAAGTCATTATCAATCACAGTATAGCCCCGTTAGGGAGCGGGTGGGCCATGGTCCTGCAGAATACTCCCTCGGCTTCCTCAGTCAATCGTAAGAGGCGAGAAAAGAGGTTGCTTTCTGTTGCCCTGGTGTTCCCAGAGCCAAAGGGTATAAACAGGAAGCAGATTTGTTTGTGATGTTCTTTATTTGTGTCCGTCGTCATATAAGTGAAATACCCTTGAGTACGACGTTAAACACCAATCAAACAAACAAACAATGAGAAGATGGAGCACAATAAGCAAAGTAATCTTAATGAAAAAAACTATTTTGCCTGAGTGGAACATTTTTGGGCGATTAAAACTCAACACACCGAAATATTTTGCGAACTGTTTTTTTTTTTAGATCAAGTATTCTTTTTTATGACCTGAAAACATAACTTAATAACTTTCGAGAACAATAATTAGCTCAATTTTAAGTTATAGGATTCTTTAACTTGCTATGGTGGGATACTTAATATAAGAACTGTAATAATATCGAGCTATGCAGCCGACGACATAAAACCAAATTACGCAATAGCCATATTCTGTGTCATTAAATTGGTGAAGGAATATATTGATTATATACATGATAAAAATTATATCTATTACTAGTAATTGTGGTATAAACGGGTCCCAGTGTTTATCCAACAACCCTATTCATAATGGGATTCCATCGTTTAAGTAGGGCGTAATTAGCCCGCATTGTCACAACACCGCGTTATAATTTACCTTGCGTGACGTTACAATTGATTAATGTAATCACTGGATGTACTTGTATTTTACCGCATGCACGTTTGTTGTTTTCTTAAGAAGGTGGTTATTGATTTCTCCACCCTACTATTTTATATTAATGGTATAACTTAAGCGGTCATGTCCAATAAGGCTATCTGCCTCCACTGTGAGACTCGGACCTGAATTACCTTAATATCTGGTACTTACCTCTCAATTTCACGTACAATCTCATTATATTTTATTTCATTGCACATTATCCAATATTTCTTCGTAATGCAGCCATTTTTTTTTCTTTTGCTTTACATCCTTTCTGCCAAAAAATGTACAGTCACTTGTGTTGGAAATCAAACCAAACAAATGCACAAAAGTCCAAATGTATTGATACAAACAGCAAACCTACTCTAACAATGACGTGTAAAAGGCACGAATGTTTTGTTTACCTTTTGGTTGACTTTTTACCTGTATGCCTGATAAACTTAGACCAGGACATCTTTGATAGAAATGTGATAGATTTCATATTTAAATATTGTTTTATTACATATCAATAACAAAACGAAAAGTAGTAGTAATAATAATTATAAACTAAATGACAGAATTATTCAAGGTGAGAGACACTTATTTTAATTAAATATATACGCTTTCAGCCAAGTTCTAACGAGAGTATTTTAACTTTAGGCTTTACTTAATATGTAATTTATCAGGCCCACATGTATGGAGACTAACAAAGAAACATCTGTTGAATTGTTTGTTCGTTGCGGTCATTGCTAAAATTGTGTTAAATTAAACAATTATGTTTCAATCAATAGATACCACGCTAATAAATATCTTCCCAACAGGGGAGCTGGTGTGTTTAATCGAAGTTGTGACACAGTCGTATTGTGATTGCAGAAATACTTTTCTTCCATAAGCATGTCAAAAGTTTTGTGCACTCAGGCTCTAACTCTCTTAAGCTAAATACGTTTATATTGTATGACAGACTATTAGAGATACAGAACTCTGCATCAAACCATTTGTTTAAAAAATTATTTTTAATTGAACTATTTGTGTAAATTAAATATTCATTTTCAGCATAGTTCTAAGAAGAGCATTATGATTTAAGTGTGACTAACTTCACTTAATATGTAATTTATGAGACCCATTTGAGTTACAAGAGGACTTGTTATCTCTTTAGTCTGTTGCGGTAATTTGTGGTACAGAACAAAGCTAATTGCGTAATAACAAATAACAAAGTTTTATGCAATAGATATGATACTAGGATTGCTGGTGTCTATTAAAAATAGAAATTATAACGTAGATGTATGAAGACTATACACAATGACTTTTTCACCATACGTTTATCTCTTCAAGCTTCTGAAAAATCACAGGCGTTAAAGTTTTCATTTGTTTAAAGCCGTTTTTATCTATTTATTACATATAATACCATAAACATTTCAACTGTTGGAAACACGTTTTAAAATAAGTTTTGGTCAGAGGAAAATAAAATGTTAGTAATACTTGTGGACATTTAAGGCTATTCCAACCCTTTGCCGGCATGTCAGCCCTGCATGTAGATGGAGGAAGTGCCAATTATAGTCACTGACAACAAAAGCATAAAGCGAAGCTTCCTCCTTTCCGGTTCCGGTATCAGATCGTCACGTAGGTTAAAAAGATTTCTATTCACATAGTTTTCTTTAGGCAAGTGTAACAACATATCAAGTGACGATCAATAGAGTGTGGACAACATTGGCTTGTGGTCAATTTCTCCTAAATATAACAATTAACCAGCTCTATTGCCAGCTTAGCATCACATAACAAAATCCATGTCAAAACAGGTCTGATCTTGTATTGATAACTGACAGCTATGGTTAACAAAATCTAATTGGTAGGATTCACGATGTACGGAAGTTTGTTCTTAATTAAACTAGTAATTTAAACACGGCTTTTACGTGACCCAGATAAGTTATTCGAGTTCAACGCGGACACATGACATTACTGTCAGCATTTACTAACAATGGCCTGTTATTTCGTGAGAGCACATTTAACATAGGAGACAATGAATTGTCATAGCGAAAAAATGTGTCTGTTTCTTCTTGATGAAGGATAAGTATACAGCACACGAAAGGGTCAATTGACAGAAAAAATTGCGACTGTGAGTCATCAAAAATTCCTTTTTTTTAAATTGTTTTAACTATGCTTACTAAGTTTGCTGTAATAAATGGCGACTCACGAGATAACGTAGTAAAACATTATTGTCGATATCTGCTGATAAACAGGGCCAAATCTTTCGTATAAAAGTTCGAGCATAATTATGCTTAGTGCACAATTTTTAAAGTAGCGACCACCCACAGTATGCGTAGAATTTCTCCTCTGGTTTCATGTAATCTATGGATATCAGCATGTGTAACATACAATATTATATGGATAAAATGGACAGTATCTAAGCTAAAGATTAATTACAGGCACCAAGAAGATATAAAGTGTATGGACGCATCCATCATATTTTTCTATTGCTGTGGCCGTTTCCCTTTTATAGTAATAATGTATATACCGGTCAACATACCAGAGCCGTTTATTCTCATTCTTGTAACAAGTGGTTAGGAATTAATATCATCATTGATTCATGGTGTTTTTCGCAGTGCTCGAGGGTATTTCACCGGTATAACGGCGGTCTGGTCCAACAATTATTGACACTAAGACAACCTGTACATGTGTTTTGAGAATGTTAGAAAATTAAATCCCCTCTAAGTGAATACAGTTATGAATAGGATGTGTTGCTACATTGGCTTTACTGTATCACAATATCAAGTGAAAAAAGAAAACAAGTGTATACGGAATGTTAAAGCATATATTGCTTGTTCGTTTCATTGAGGCCCAACTTGGTGTTCGCAAGCATACAGTTCAGTCTACCAAACAAGTTATCTATAATAAAAAAAAAATCGTGCACCCTATTCACGCGTACACAGTTGAAATACGCTACATTCCGCCCCTATCCAAATGTAAGACGCATGCAGGATTCACCTAACATATGGGAGACTTGATTGGAGATTAAAATCTGACAAAGAGACCAATAAAAAGGTATCCTGTAGTAAATGGTGTCTACTAACATGACATAGATTGCTGGGTGACTGCTTCCGTTTCATCTGACGAGAGGTGAACAACTAGAATAGGTCTTAATAGACTCCAGGACATAAATCAATTGAAGCAACATAGATGAAGGCTATGTGGACAGACACGGGAAATTTGACAGTATCGATTAGTGTGGAAATACAAATTGTCGAGATGGCATAAAAGCTTTACGTATGCAGGTTTGTGTTACCCACTGGCCTCGGCTTGTCAGTCACTTCCCGTTATAGTCTGAAACTTTCATCACAAAAACAATGACAGGTCACACAAATACTTGTGTACACTTAAACGAATAGCATGAAACGGACACAAAGTTATCTGGTATTAAACGTCAGGTCTAAAATAAATATCAGAAAAAAAATTACCCCTAAGAAGGGATGTCGTCTGGCTTTCATTAAAGCCTTATTGCTGTATTGATTGTTGAGCTTATTAATCTCTGGATAAAATATCTGCTACGTTTAAGTATATAATTATAGAAATTTCATTTTTATAAGGATAATAATTGATGGGCGCATAGTTCTTGACTTTTTGCATCAGTATATATGACTAACAACTTAGAATACGTATAAATTATTTCGATTTGTTTGCTTTAACATCGCACTCAAGGGTATTTCTCTTATATGTTGACAGGTTGTCTACTTTACACAACTTTTTGGTTAAATACGGCGGAAAACAGGGAGAACCTCGCAAAAAATGACGCTCCGCTATTACTGGAGCCATACCCTGTAACTCATCCATATACCTTATGTTCGAAAGGCGGACTCAAACCCGTGGACGGTACACAGAAGCACGATTAGTCAGTCGTCATGAACTGTAAAACTATAACGACCCACTCTGAATAACACCAGTCACACTATAATACAAATATTGTAAAAATACATGTAATTCGCTATTCCTTTCTAAAATACTGCTTATTGCACAAGTAAATATCAGGGCGTTTAACTAAAATCAGTGCAGAAATATACATATTAAAAACAAACATATACGTGAAGTATACATTCATAATTAATAATGTCTTTTTTTGTCTACTCAGATGCATATAAAGTAGTCTTGGTAAAAAAGCTTAAGATCAATACCATTCACGACAAGAACAAACGATTTGTTTTTACGCCGCAACTTTATCTGTTGAAGATTTGTTTGTTTGTGCGGTACTGAGGGTTAATTAACTCACATGGCGGTATGTTTGCTCAATGGGAGAAGGTTTGTTTGTTTGTTTGTTTGATTGGTGTTTAACCCCGTACTCAAGGGTATTTCACTTATATGACGACGGACACAAATACAGAACATCACAAACAAATCTGCTTTCGTTACCC
>JARFOD010032154.1:0-10566 GCA_031763545.1 Mopalia muscosa
AAAGTTCACCAAAAGTCACAATGCCGTTGGGACAGGGTAATGGCTGGTTTCATACTTCTACTTGATAGACTTCTGATAGCACATGCTATACTGACGTTCCAGGTGTGATGTCCTCTGCCTTTCAGATTGCCCTTTTCGGCGAGTCAATATCCGCGAAATACTTTTTCGCGGTGAACAGCGTATAGAAATTCACTCAGACTAGCCCAAATAGAAATTGTATAGTAATTCTTACCTTCATCCGTCCTTTTTAGAGTGTGTTGTCCGCAAATTACTAAAGCTTGGCCAACAAATCCCGCTCAAATGTACGAAGCGAGCATGTATAAACGTCATTGGTTGTGGCGAATATTTCGAGTTGCCTCGTACATTTTCCGCTCGAGCTTCCGGTCACTTCATAAAAATGGATTTTGCAAAAATCGCTTCTTGTGAAACTAATGAAGTGGATTATACCGTCAAAAGACAACGGAAGAAGGTAAGATTTGCCTAACAGACTCTATTCACATCAGCCGAGAGATGGTAGCTTTTGTCCATTCGAAAACACCCGCTTTGTCACGTTTTTTCGACCATTTTTAGAGAAATGAAGTTAGTCAGACTTTAAATCACATTTAAACATATACCCATCGGGTTTAATATATTGATGGACATGGTGCGAGTCTTCTTTTGGTTTTTTGGTTTTTTGTTCAAAACATATTGTTAGATATGACACATCGCGACATGTGGACTTGTTGCCGTGCTCTGCGAGTGCTGGCAAAACGGTGGAACAGCCTCTTACCCAGTGTCCGTTTTCTCCACAGCGGAAACTGAAGTTTGAAGTCCGTTCCGGGAGTAAAACTTCCAGGCCAGCTAAAGTATGTCTATCTGAAAGATAGGACTGAACAGGGACATATGTCGTCCGATAGCGGTGGTAGAGTTGACCATCGTCGGCTGGGCTGTTTGAGACTATTTTGGACCCCTCTGATCGCTTGCGGATACCCGCTCTGCTATCGGTTTTCGTGAACAGAATCGATGGGAAGCTCGTCCAATTCGTACGCACTAAAGCGATCCCACAGGTCGAAACATAGTAGAGACTATATCTTAATTGTTAATAAAAACCCAAAGGAATTTTCAGTAATACACCAAGCGTCCTGTTATCATACAAATTATTTTGACAACATCTACTTTTGTTTTAAAGACATTCTCATTGAACTCTCCAAAATGACTGCATATATAAGGCAACATATTATCTAGTCGTGAGACGACTGGGAATTTATATGACCCGCGTAGCCTAACACATAGCAGAAGAGTGGAACAAGATATAGAAATTAAGAAGACAAAATGATAGATAGAGGATTAAATAATAAACAGGAAAGTGAAAAGCAATACCGTAGTACTTCTGTGTCTCAGTTGAACTGTATTGGTTTGGGCAAATCAAGTTATATAGACCGTAATGAAACCTATATCTTGTGTTATTATCTTAAACTAATTACTCACGAGGCTTATCACCCTAGTGGTTCTTCATATTGCCGGTCATATCGGTGGTGTTAGAACTGATAAATTACTTTACCGGAGGATTTTATTGAAATTGTAGGCCTACAAATTAAAATATCCGTCGCATCCTGTCCGGCCACTGTCCGTGTTACATATACAAATTAGACGTATAACTGGCCGTTGGTGGTAACAATATGTTATACAGCATTGTGGGGACTGAGCCGCCTCTTATGATATATATTAAACAATTTATATATGCAGCTTACATATTGGAAATTCACGATGGGAAATAAATACTTTTAACTCAGGAGAACTTTCAATACATTGGGGCCATTCAAGTTGTTCAAAGACTATTAATCACTGACAACAGCGTTATTCGCTAACAATTGATTAGAGGTCAACTTTCAACGTGGTGTGTCGTCATATAATAACTAATTAAATTTAATGGCGATTCGAGCAACCTGCCGCTGGTCTGTCTTCATAAGTCTGTCCCTGGGGCACTAACGGAAATTCCTACTCAACAGCAGGGAGGTTCAGATTGAGCTCCATGTTCAGCGGATGCCTCAGAGCTAAGAGACAACATGAGGCCGATCCGTTTGTCCCGTCTTTGTTATACACCTGCTGATTCTCCTGTCTGTTTGTTGAATGTTGGCAGTGATGTCGACTCGAGGACCCGTGGTTTCCTTCACCTGTTGGGCTGTAAATCGGCCATATGCATGGAGCTAATAAAAATACGTACCGTGTACAACCGCTCTCAAACAAATAAATATATTGTTAATATAAAATAAGTCTCAAAAACGATCTCTTACACCTATCTAAGTTCGTGTCATCAACATTCTTAATTTACTTGTTAGCTGAGTGCTGGTAAGATAAACATTTTTGAATTGGACATTTTTCATGAAATAAAAATTGCGACAGTTCTGCCTCAGCACTTGAAAAAATAGTTCAAAAGCATAATTAATATTAAACTATATTATCAAAAAGAAGTTTTAAATACGGAGTTCAGGTAATTTGTAATCCCTTGGTAAAGGACAGATAATAAAGGTTAAGACATTTTTTTTTACTCTTCTCTCTCCTCTCCTGTCTTCTCTCCTCCCTTCTCCTCCCCTCACTCCTATCCTTTTCTCCCCTCTCCTCCCCTCCCTTCTCCCCCTCCCCTCTCCTCTCCTTTTCACTCCTCCTCTCTCCTCTCCATTTCTCTCCACTCCTCTCCTCTCTTCTCCTCTCCTCTCCTCTCCTCTCTTTTCTCCTCCCCTCCCTCTCTCCCCTCTCTCCTCTCCTCCTCTCCTTCTCCTCCCCTCCTTTGGATTGTTCTAATCCTTTAAGATCTTATAGGATTTTTCTGTAAGAGGGCTACATTTAGCCCTAATCAATCTCGTACAGGTACATACAAACAAACCAGAACGACCGAGCAAGTTTTTAATATGCCTATATATATGCCCGTTCCGTAGAAATATTTTGTTTCGCTCTTACTTAAGAAGGCAGATAATGAAATTGTAATATATGGATCGTCATACATCGCGTTATAAAATTTAAATCGGTTATGTAATTTACAAATCCATCTTAGTCGACTTAATGTAATAGCCGTAATTAATCCACACTTTTGTCAAAAGGCGTTTAAATTTCATCAATCAAAAAAGCTGTTGACAATAGATTGTTTACTGGAATTCATATTTTTAATTCACAAATATTTGGGATTTTTGAGGCTGTGATTTCGTCCGCCACAGACAAATTGTTTAGTGAGCCTAGGGGTAGAAGCCAGCCCGCAATTAACCGACCGTTAACGCTAGCCTGTTACAAACAATGGTGCTATTGTGCTTTAAAGTGAATGAAATTCTACAGGTAAAAAAAGGCTTGGTAAAGCAGAACGTGACATAGCTCACGTATACATATTCTATACCTACCTGTCGGTAATAGAGACACGGTGATCCATTCACAAAACTTCTGGCTCTATAAATGATGGTATTGACCCACCAGGACTGGAATTCAACCCATTCAGTAAAGCCGTCCTTGTCAGACTATTAAACCAGAGGGAAAAGCGACTAGATGTTGGACAACAGTAGATAGATTGTTTTCCTATCTGACGACAGCTTCTTTAAGATCATCTCTCAACATTGGGAGTAAATGTGCTCAGGTTAAACTGTGTTTAGCCGAACATTTAATCGGATGCCGTTACTAAATGGTTATTTATTACATCAGAGATAATATCGCTTTTAACACAGGGACCATACACTATATACGCCTATCAGTTTCACTGCCTCAATACACATGTGCTTATTTACTTGATGTTTCTTAAACGAATTTATGGACCATATACATATTCCGTGTATGAAGACGGTGTATCTATTCACGCTATTGTCAACTATGAAAACTGTAACAAAATCATTATTCAGCAAACTTCTAAATCAGTTAGGCCCGCGGCCGTGGCTCAGTGGTAGCGAGTTCGCTTAATTCCTGAACTGAACATGCTTCGATTTACCGTTCACGGGTTTTTACGAGGTTTTCTCCCTGTTTTCCACCGTACAAAGGCAGTGTAAAGTGTTAGGTGGACAATCCGTCGTCATATAAGTGAAATACCCTTGAGTAGGACGTTAAACACCAATCAAACAAACAAACAAATCCTCTCGGTTTTACAATAAGACTAGGTGCAGTGTGAAGTGGACAATCTATTGTCATATAAGTGAAAACATTGGAAAGTGATCAATCAATCAATCAACCAAATCTGCACTTGACATAACTGTCATAAGCAATCGGTTTGCTGTAAACGTTATCTGATTATGAATGATGCTGTCCTGTTCACTACCTGATTATTAACGTAAACAATTCAGCGAGGACTCAAGAGCAAATCATACAAACTGTCACATTCAGTACTGTTAATAATATGGCTTCTGGATTGGGATCTGCAGCAAACTTGTCTGTTAACTGCTGGGCATGTGGGATTTGGTGACTGCAAGATATTAGGTTAACATAACATATACCACATGTGCGTCAAAATTATATCTTGACTAAGCTCCTGGTTGTTCAGGATTACTGCTTGCTCACATTGCACGTGCTTAGCCTGTTGTTTATGGTCTTCAATTATCTTTAGACCTAATATCACTCCACTGTTTTGAATATTGCTTGTTCTTGAGCAGGTGAAGGGACAATTTTGAAAGCAGTGGAGACATAAAAGGTCTACCTAAACCCCTAGGGCACACATGGTTAGCCTCATAATTTCTGTAAGATCTTTAGCTTACACATCTTCTTTAGAAACATTAAGGTCTAATTCATTAGGTTATGTTAAGGGTTTTCCGGCAACCGGTAATTTTCAGCAGCTTCTTGGACTGAGACTGCTGCCTACTTTTCCAAAAGAGAAAAAATTTGAACTGGTGATATGCTTGCAGGATAGGGTGGAGATTTTTATTAAAATGTTGTAGAGTAGGGCCTTAATGTATTGTCGGACCAAAATTCAACACCCTATAAGTGACATGTGAAGATGGGGTTCCACAGCTCAGCAGCCTTTGTTCTGCAAGCTGTGACCCCCTTAGAGACTGAGAGCATGTTGTCAATCCTTCCTTCACACTGTGACATGCTGTCAAGAGATGCTGTTTAAAATTTTGATGGTATATATAATAACAGTCCTGCTGTAGTAACATAGATATCCCCTAAAATAGTAGTCCATTATACTTGTGTTATGTGAGTTAAATTAAATCAGTATTCAATCACTGTTTTATTAGGCCTATGTTTTCATTGATGTATGTTTTAAACCAATGGTATTCTCACAAGAGTTACATAGTGGACGAGGCTAAGACAACTCTTGTATGCCATGCCAGGCCATTGCGCTTTAATTTCAACCAATATTTGGGGTGATGTTAGCCGCAGATCAGCAAATTTTTATCACTCCGGTCATCAGCGGGCTGTTATGTATGGATAATTTGTCCAAATATACAAAATTGTATGTTTAGAAGCCAATATTGGAAAGTAAACCAAATAGTTTGACAGTATGTTCACTCAGAAAACCAGTGATAATAATTTTATTATAGGCCAACATTTAGGCTGGTATTTGATTTACAGCACCGTCCATCCCATCACATGAATTTAAAACAAAGTGCCAAACAGTTTTGGTTGAAAACCATTGGTCTTTCCCTTTTATCCTGTAACAATTCATTTAAGCCTGGTTAAACATTTCACATGTTTTTTCTCTCTGTATATCATTTAATACAGCAGTATTTGCATTTCTGCCTTGATTTTTATTTTTAATTTTGTTTTATAACCACAGGTGAATCTAATGTATACACTATTGGTTATATTGGAGAACATAAAGTAGTTTCTACGAAATTACCTTCCATTGGTTTTCATCGTGCAGCACAGATTGCTACAGGAAACACCACAACAAGGCTTTTAGGTAAGATATTACCATCATTGTTTTATCCCACAGGTGTCTTTGGCTCCAGATTATTTCCTAGTTACTGATGCTCAAGTTATGTCAGACAGTTATGCCTCACCTAGTTCTGTCATCAACTATATTGTTGAATATTCATGAAAACGTTTACAGGAACTGTTCTCTATCAGATAACTATCAGAATTGTCAGGAATTATCTCATAATGTTAATTATCCATAATGATCCACCATATAGTCATGAATACACAATCCCCCAGAATATTGATCAATCAGGTCATCATTTCACAAACTCAAGGCCTGGACTAACATATTTCATATATGTTAATGTTTCTAGAAACACTATATAATTATTGAGTAACTTAAAATTCACTATTTTCTGTATGATGTTGTTGTTGTAGGTACCTTCCAGAATGTTGACCATGTGTTTATAGTGGGTGTGGCAGGAGGCGTACCTCACTACACAAACTACTACAAACATGTCCGCCTGGGGGATGTAGTCATATCTCATGAAGATAAAGAAAATAACTTATATTACTACTGTAATAAACTGAGTGTAGATAAAGATAATCAGCCTCATTTCATCACCAAGGGCTGGCGACCAAAAGATAATTGTCTCCAGAAGATAGCCACACAAATTCAGGATATGCACCACCATAACCCAGACTTTGCACCCTGGGAGAAATATATATCTGAAGGAGCAGAGTTATTGGCAGGCCAACAGGTCAGCTTTGACCGGCCCGATCCTAACACTGATCGTCTGTATATGGATATTGGGGATAAGAACATCATTGAGGTTCAACATCCAATGCCTCCTGATGGTGTTATGGCTAATAAGCCAGGAGTGCCCAATATTCATTTTGGTACGACAGGATCTGGTCGCCCTGTAGTTAAGTCTCATACAACTAGATTAGACTTTGCTGCCAGATATGATGTGCGTGCTTTTGACACGGCTTTTGACCAAGTCCTCGACTCGATAGAGGGAAACAGGAAGGATAGCTATATGATGATTCGTGGAATTGCTGATTATGTGGATGGGGATAAACATAAAGAATGGCAGCCATATTCAGCCCTGGCCGCTGCAGCTTATATGAAGACAATGATCAAGGCTTTGTCAAATCCTCACATGGACGATTATTAAAATCACCGGCTGCCTCTGAATGCTGTGTTCAATCATTTCTTAATCTACTATCTCCACCTACTTCAGATATACACATGGACTTAAAACACAGACTGATTATTGATTTACCTGAGTGAGGATAGGTATTGTAATTGAAATGTAAAACGAAATATACAATATAGCTGCCAAGCGCACTTGAAATGTTTGCTATTGTTGAAGAAGAAAAACAGCTTGGTATATTTCTGTGTTGGACAGTCCATGAATTATTAGGTATTTACGGTATTTACATGTTTCTCATCTTCACCTCATCATTCCATGGTATATTTTACAGGAATTTATTCATACACTGTTGTACTAGATTTGTCTTTTTCTATACGCTGGAAGTTATTCAGGTTGTGTGTTCACATTTTTATGTCAAAAATTCATATTTACAATTACTGGCTTTGTTGGAAAATTAAATATTTTTATTACATTTTTGGTAGGAATGGTTATCTAGTAGCTAAAGGTTTTTTTTTCTCAGTGTGTTGTGGATCTCACATTTTTTGTGTGATAATTCTGGAAAACGGATATATTAATGGTATATCACTATGAGAAAGCGTTGTTTGCTGAAGTTTCTGAAAATAAAATTAATTTGCCTTTGATTTTAATAATAAAGAGGGGAATTCATATAATATTTTTAACATTTCATTATATAATAATCTGCATGTCTTAGTTATGAAATATGCTTGTTGTTTACTAGAATTTTATTGGCTCAGGATGGCACTGTCTCAACCAATAACATTATGTGTAAGTTTGTTGTAGGCATGGTGCACATGTCACTTCAGAACCTGTTTTCAAGGGGAACTACATAGTTAGTGAGAGTGATTGAATGGAATCATGGACTACACTGGAATCTTACTTAATCCTAGGTTAAGAACTTAAGAGCTTATCTGTAATCAAGTTTTGGATTGATGTTGTTTGCACTCTGAGATTTGAGATAGCGAGGCCTGTCAGGGTGTTACCAAATCACTGATATGGAGACTGGCATCCTCCATTATACATTCAGACTTTTTAACACTTTAATGTGGAGAAGTTGAAATAAATAAATTTGTTGATTTACCATTTCCATTGCTGGTACCATTCAACACTCAAGCTGTGCTACCAAATATAAATGTTATGTATTATGATTATGTTTTTTTAATAAGCTATTTGATAAAAGCCAGTAATCCGCTATCAGTCATCACTTGCCCAACATCAGTCGTTATCATCTCATCTGATATGGTTTTCATTCTGTTCAGAAACCATAGGCTATCAATTAGGCTTGTTATTGTTTTCTCAACACGATCTTTATGGTTTCATTGTTATTCTTTTTTCCCAGATCCTCTGTATATATTTACCTATCTTGTTTGATTTTGTATGTATTGTTTTAGCAGGTGTTGAGGCACAGATATTGTTTCGTTTGAGGAGGCTTTGTATAATATACCTAATGATTGTCTATAAGAGGTCTATTGTTACTTCTCTATGTTTTGGATTATTTGTTATGTAGAGTTTTTGTCAACCCTGCTATTACATTCCAGAATGAGACTGTTTTTATAGTGCCTCATCCTAGGTTCATAAGTAAAATGGAGTTTGAAAAATAATTCAGGGTGGGGCCTACTGCTTAAGGGCAACGATTGATGCTATTAGATTAGTTTGTAGATTAGTGTTGTTGACTAATGATGAATGTAGAGTTTTATTTAGTACAACCTTTGTTCGAACATAATTTATGTTCAGTGCTAGGTTGTTAGTGAAGTGACAACCACAGGGATCTTGGTGCTGGGGATGTTGAAAGACACGCCAAGCCCAACCCTAGAAATAACGAGTGAGTGTTTAACTGGAAAGCTTGTGCTTCAGATTCCTAACATACCTTAGTGCTTTATCAATATTGACAAATAAAATGCCTGAGCTTCTCAAATTACATGCATTAAAAAAAGATCTTGAAAAATGAAACTGACTTTGACTTCTTTGCCAATTCATTATGTTTTACCAGCGTTCCTGCACCTATTAAGTGAAATATGCTCCAGTAAACTTCAATGAATTGATTGATGAAACTAAATAGGACATCCCCATTAGAAGACATATTTTAACAAATTGCATGTACTTTGTCCACACAGTTAAACACTTTTTATTGGAGTTTACTGTTCATTATACACCTTATGTTAACTGGGTTACATTGTTTGACTTGGTAACTGGGAAGATCCGCTCTGTCAACTTTTTTTTATCATATTGCCATGGTTGTGAGAGGAATGTCCGAATTATTAAAAAGGGCAAACATATAAGCCCAATGTTATGGCCATTGGCTTGTATACAAACTAAACAGAGAATGCTATTACCGGTATGTTTCAGTTACTAAAAAAAAACACAGAATGTCTCTGTAAATTCTGATGTACTTAAATGAGTCCTTGGCCAATCCAAATTGTCGATTGTGAACCAAGACTACAGCATGTATCCCGAGAAAGTCGTATAGAGCTCTCTGATATTTCCGTACATGTCATTTTGTCCATACACAAACTTCACCTGAACCGTGTCCCCAACTTTCAGCTGTAGTAATATAGTGTTACTAGCCATCGACCAGAACTCCCGAACACGTGTATAGGCGGTCACGGTCAGGTCGTTGTTGTGGTATATCCCCGCCAGAAATCTCCTATGATTATCTCCTGTTAATCCGTGAAGGTGAAAGGCATAGATGCCTTCTATGGGACAGGTGAATGTGTTTGTAAGCAGATCAAAACCATTACCGACATTGAGGAATTCTCTATCAAAGGTGATCACAGATGAGCCGTGCATCAACTGATTCGAAGACTTGGCCACCGAAAAGGCAACTGAAATGAAGCATAACATTTTTTGGGATAAAATTATTACAAAACCTTTCGAGTGATAAGCAAAAATAATATTGAATGACGTCAAGGACTATCTCCACTGCACTTGTCCATGTATCAAATATTCATTTGCTCCTCCGATTTCATATGTCGACAAAAGCTGGCTAAATCTTCAAGGTGTGACAGAGCCATAATTGAGTTAAAGATTAGTATATTACATATCCACAATAGCTCAGCATCTGGTTCCTCCGTATGACCATTCGACTTAGAGATCATGGCTAAAGAAAAAACACCAATTATTTCCGTTTTTCCAAAAGGAAACCGAACAGAAACATTGAGAAAGACAAGCTTATTGGATGAACACTTTTCAAATGTTGTATATCCACTGGGTTGTGCTTGGTGAACCAAGAAAAACAATTCTTAAGGGTCTTCTGATTACAGCAAATCTTCTCTGAATCACACAACTGCTAACTGTCTTTCTCTTTATCAGACAGGGCCTTGGCCCAGTGGTAGCGAGTGCGCTTTCTAAGCTGAACCTGCCATTCACTGGTTCGAGTCCGCCTGTCGACTATCAGGTATATGAGCGAGTCACACGTTGTAGTTCCGGCAATCGCGAGGGAGGTTTTTACGAGGTTTCCTCTCCGTTTTCGACCGTAATAAGGCTGTGTACAGTGTGAAGTGGGCAATCCGTCGTCGTATAAGGGAAATGCCCTTTAGTGCAACACTAAACACCAATCAAACAAACCATTGAATATTGGACATATTTA
>JARFOD010032176.1:0-24056 GCA_031763545.1 Mopalia muscosa
ATATGAATTTTTCATCTTTCTTTGGAGTAGTCACCTTACTCTATTATGTTAAGCTTGTCAGTGGAAAGTCTAATATTTGTTTTGTGAAACAAGTTGCAAATTGTTCAGTGTATATTGGACTATTTTTATATGTTTTCTAGGTATAAACATTTGGGAATACCTTTAAGAACTTGTAAACTGTTTCGCCATATCCCTGTTGCTATATTGTATTTCACTCCAGCAATTCAGTTACCTACAGTTCACTAATGTTAGTCCTAAACCTTGTAATATTGTTCATTCTACATGTATTGACTGTTGCTTTAGTATGCTAAGCAACCCTACTCTCACTTTGCATATCTTTTCATCTTATTACATGTGTTGTTATCACAACCCCTATATAAAGAATGATCTTATAACTCTCTTTGTAAATGCCATATACCTGACGATAAAGTAAGTTATCCATCGAAATCCTGTTACAATATACAGAAAAATTTAAAAGTAGCATTATTTGTCATTTCTTTGTTAAATTTTAAGAAGTAAGAAGCTTGGCACATTAAGTTCATTAGGTAGATGAGTTAGTGTGTTTGTTTACTGTTTAACATCATACTTAAGGTTATTTCACTCACATGACAGCGGTCACCCCAATGGGTGAAGGAAGCCACCCCCTACACCACTGGCGACGAACACCACTGGCGACGAACACAAACATCACAAGACAAAGACATTACAAACATATCGGTTTCCTGGCCATTTAACACAAGGTTACTGGACATCTTTACAGGATAATCTTAATTCCTACACATGTGTTGTTATTTCCACCCTTGGTTAGTCGCTCAATGTGGCTATATAAGGGAAAAACCATTGGATACGACGTTAAAATTGTATTTTGACACCCGTAAAACTACAGTATTTTTCATCATATTTGTCCTGTGTTTATAGGTTGAGTCACCTGGGTTCCCTGACCTAGAGGAGCTAAGTATAGCTGTTAACACTCATAAAAACACCTACCGCTTGGCCATGGGAGGTGACGTGCTATCAAGGTTAGTCATTTCACAATCTTAAAAATGTTATTTAAGGAAACATGTCCAGACCGGCATTTTGTACACATAATTTTTGTTAAATACACCAGAAGGCCATCAGATTACACACAAAAATTCAAATTCTGTAATATGCTGACACAAAAAACCCCCACAAAGTGATAAGAAAATACTCTAAAAAAATTCATATTTAAGGAAAAGTGTCTTCATAGTTCTTAAAATCTAAATATTCAGAAGCTATAGCTAAATGCGTTACCATTGTGTGAAAACGATATTCCAATTCTAGCTTAGACACTGGCTATATTCATTCACCTACAAAAGACATAAATCAATACAGCTTTTGTTTGTCTCAAATAACTGGAAAAAAACAAATGATATTTGGTTTTACCACTGATTTAGGTATTGTCTGCCTTTTTACTGTTCAAACTTATGATACTATGCTATTGACGCTTATGACCTTTGAGTGAGTTATATTAGTCTAGACAACAACTTAATAAAACTTTTTTTGCATAAATAGCTTTTTTGTGAATTTCGAGTTTCTTTTATTTACAGGTTTTTAAAGAATTCATCCCACCTAAAGATATTGGATATCCGAGGCTGGGCGTTCTATTCGTTACGCAGTTTAATCCATTTACCAGCCACAGATGTGGAGCAGTTACTCATCTCCCAAAACCATGTCAGCATCACGGAGGATTTTGGATTTGAACTCGTTATGCAAAAGGTATTAAATTGATTTCTGAGTACACCAACCCTTTAGTACACTTGTTGATTGATTGACTTATTGTTTGGCTTTTGTTGTTGTGTTCAAGGGCATATCATTTATATGACACCAGTGTACTCCAGCTGTTGCCTCAGTTACACAACTAGGCCCACGGTCGTGGCTTATTTTTTAGCGTGTGCGCTTACTAAACTGAACCTACTTCGATGTACCGTTAACGGGATCGAGTCTGTCTGTCGACCATCAGTTATATGAGTGAGTCCCATGTTGTGCCTCCAGTAATCGCGGGGTGGGTTTTACAAGGTTTCCTCTCAGTTGTCCACCGTAATAAGGCTAGGGGCAGTGTGAAGTGGACAATCCTTCGTCATATAAGAGAAATAATGAGGTACGACATTAAACCCCCAATCAAACAAACAAACAAATCAATTACACAACTGGTCCACTTTCATGGTTTAGTAGTAAGTATGTCGGCCTGATGAGACTACTTCGATGTACAACTTACTGGTTTGAGTCTGACATCCACAACAATTTCATGCGTGAGTTACAAGATGTGGCTTCAGCCATGGCAGGTGTAGTTTTTACAAAATTCCCTCAGATTTTACCACATATAAGTGAAATATAACCACAAGTATGACATTAAACCCAAATAAATTTCATCATTTGACAAGATAACAATACTTTTCATTTTACTGATACTTAACCTTGTACTTTACAGTTTTATTTAGTGGTGTCACAGTTTGGTCGAAGCTGACTGCCCCTGGTCAGTTACCATGACAATACAACTTTTCATTTTAATTATTCGTTTTTTAGCTTCTGTTGCTTTCTATTTCAGTGGCATCACAGTTTGGTAGAAGCTGACCTCTCCTGGTCAGTAACCATGACAAGACAACTTTTCGTTTTAATAATTCGTTTATTTACTTCTGTTAATTTTTATTTCAGTGGCGTCACAGTTTGGTAGAAGTTGACCTCTCCTGGAACAGTTACCGTGACAACGTCCTGGATGCTGGTATCCAAGTGCTGACTGAGTTTCCGTCTGAATGCAAAGTAGAAGTGCTAGACCTGGCTGGTACCAATGTAGAATGCTCCACTGTCAGGTGTGATCACCCGCCTCGTTTTTTGGCCCACACTTCTTTATTAACGGGCTGTCTTTACTTAGCCCTGGAGGAAAATTAACTTTCCAACTTTATTGAAATGCTCCTTGTCTTTTGTGCTAGTGTCAATTACTGTTGGAATTCACCAATATCATATAAGCAAAATACCATAAAGCACTGTGTAAAACCCCAAACAATCAATCTTTATTAACGGAGGACTATATGTCATTCCGTTCATCACTCTTAAATGTTTTGAACACAGTAATTCGAAATAAAATTCTTGATGATCATGCTTCTCTTTTTTTGTCCTTCGCTTGTTGATTAATGGAACTTAACAATGATAACTGTCCATCCTTTCATCAGCAGTAAATTATAGGAACACAAATTTGAAATCAAATTCTTAGGTTACTTTCAGAATTTGAATTTTCACTTGTTGTAAGGAGTATATGGGATTAAATTTTGCCAATTTCTGCAAAAACAAAATGGCTGTCATGTTTCTAATTTCTAAGAATTATTTCACAAATTTTTTTAATACTGTATTTTTGTTCTTGTTTCTTTACTTTCAGAACGATTCTTCATCGGTGTCCACGGCTACGGGTTGTGAATTTATCATCATGTCGAAGTCTGAATCGGGGGATTAAGCGAGCCATCGAGGGTGGAGAATTGGAGTTTGTGCGCACTACGTTAGATAAGAATGCCAAGGAAGGGTCAGCTATTTAACCTATATATACTCCATCTTCTGAAAGCAGCATCTTGATACATGTATACTCTATGTGAGGCCTTTCTAAACTCGGGGCTTATGATCAGTGAAATCATATACGGTTTATTCGTATCCATTGTCCTGTTATATGACATTCTTGTAGTGAAGCCTCTGCAAGCAGTGCCCTGGAGGCAGAGGATTGAGCTTATTGTTGACGTATTTCGACCAGCATCTATTGTGTATTTTGGAGAACTTTCTAAAAATAATGAAGTTGTGGTGTGCTCACTAATCATTTTTTGATGTACTGGCCACAGTTTTGAGTCCTTCGTCAACCTTGGGTATACAAGTGAATCCCTCATTGCGGCAGGGGTGGTTTTCATGAGGTCTCCTTCTGTTTTTCCACTGTATTTATGCAAGGAACAGTGTGAAATGGACAATCCATCATATAAGAGAAATACCCTGGAGTGTGACATTAACCAATCATACAGATGAAATCTTTTTTGACAGAGTTATAGCAAGCTATTAGACTAGTACTCCATCATATGAGGCGTCTCTGGCTAAAGGTAGTTTGTTTGGAGAGAAGCAATACTGTCTTCACTGAGCCCTGGAGGAAAATTAGCTTTCAAACATTACTGGAAACACTTCACATTTTGGTTGTGCTAGTGTCAATTATTGTTGGAATACACCGGCGTCATATACATGTAAGTTAATTAACTGTAAGTACGGAGTAAAATACCAATCAATCCATGTAGATCAATAATTTACAATATACTCCAGATCGCATCTCAGTCACACATACTTCTTCTAACTATGTTTGAGGTAAGTTGATATTATGAGGTGCCAAAAACAACAAGATCTTGTATTATGTACGACATTTCGTATAGTTAGAAAACGTTGTCTGTTAAAACGGTCGCATAAGTCGTATTTACTTCAAAAGGCATACTGTGACTTTAAGCACTATTTCAGGAGGTAAGTGGGAACACATCAGTGGTGAAAGAGGTTGCATCGTAAAGGTAATCAAACCTCAAATGTGTTTGTTGTTTGTAATATATATACATTTCTGTCCCTTTCTTTGAGAATAGATATGTTTTAAGCAAGACAAAGGAAAGTAAGCGAAAAGCAGCATCAAGATGCCAGGAATCTGATTTCTTATTGGCAATGCCAAGAGATTAGATCAGACTGAAGCCAGGTTATATAATCTGTTTGATTTAATCCCGTACCACATAACACTGCTGATAATCAGGGCAGATGTATACATAACATTTGTAAGTTTGTAATGTTATTTGCTGGGTCCATTATGTTACCCAAGCTCTTTGATTTGATGGTTTTATTTTGTACACTAGTAAGAAATTGGCAGTCTCAATTAGTCGGGCAAAAATCATGGTAACATGGCGCTAAACCAAACGCCTTGTTTTCTTTTTGAAGTGTTTTCTTCCAACATTCAACTAATTGTATTATGTTCAAACTATTTTCTGATGTTGTACTTTCTTTGGGCCTATTCTACGCAAGGAAGAACAAACGTTTTCGATAGAGAGGCAAATCGCGCCGTGTCGAATCGAATATTTTGATTGGAACGAGAGGGAGTCAAATAAGTCAAGCACATGGGATCACATGACCAGACTCAACCAATCAATCACTTGCCTGAGTTGAACAGGTGTATGACACTATAATTATTTTTCAGGGTTTTACCTACAGAACCCCGAGTTCCGGTGCGGATCAAATACTCATTTTAAATAAATCGACATAACTCAAGGCGTGTACTATATAAATCTGATCAATTATCCTAAAATAACGAAAATACTATATAAATCTGTTGTTGAATTCCAGATTTCGAAGCTTGGACGCTGACCATAACCAATTTTCCTGGACATTTATAAGTTTACAAACAACTACAAATACATTATAGCAAAGGCACAACTACTATTTAAAGTGAAAAAGTATCATAATTTTTTATAATAACAGGTCTTATACTTTTTAAATTGTACTTAAAAAACAAAATCAACTTCTGTTCATAACTAATTTCGAATTTGTAGCCATAAAACTCGCAAAAAGCGACACATAATAGAATAATGCACAGGTACATGTACAACGAACAGCGATTGTTTATACCACATTTTGTTCTACCTCAGAAGCGGATTAGGACCATCTGGTCAAATATATTATACGAACGATTGTCGTAGGGGTATTAAATTGTGTAGAATGAAGTTGTCTTTAACTGACACTTAACAGTTGAATACATACTTGCTCCAGTTTCATCACTACAATATACAAAATAAACCATACAATTGATTTTAGTGGGAAAATTTGTTAACAGCTGTCGGGCGCAACATTGGGCTTTGAGTGGAGAGGGGGAAGGTTATAGCTTTTTAAAATTTCTTTATTTTAAATGAACCAATTGAAGATACCTTTTGTGAAGTGTTTTATGCCGGCCCAATTCCTCTTCTGTACTGCCATTAAAATACCATAGGAATTTAATATTTAATGCTTTAAGTGGTACGGTAGACCCAGTAACCAGGATTAACTGTCTGGCCTTTTCAAAGAATTCCCAAGACATTCATTACGTCTATGTATACTTTCTTTCAGGCAAGAACTTACCTTCTAGTATTGTTCCAAATCAGCGTGAAAAGTTTTTGTTGAATATCAATCTATCTCAGAAAAACGTAAAAGTTTGATGTGATATTATTGAAAATATAAAAATTATTTTTGCAACTTGAGGTTTTGCTGGGCCTCTTGGGCTCAAAACGGATACTTTTTTATCACCTACATGTAGGTTAAAAGTTAGGTATTCAAACTATATGTTGGTGAAAAAATAATTCGAAATTCAATAACCAGCAGTTAAATTGGAACCTATAATTTAGTTTTCCCATGATCATATATTTAAGTGGGACAAATTTAATGCCTTTTTCCGGCAATTCATCTTTTTTTAACACTACAGTTTCCAATGTGTAAACGGTGCCTTATTACGTTCCTCCTTGATTTTTTTTAATGCTTTCTGAAAGCTGTGTTTTACATTTTTATAAGACTTTCCAAGGTTGGATAGACAAAGGATCGACTGGGATCGTTCTAATTTTAATTTAAAAAGAAAGTTTTACTAGTTCATGGAGTCTTATCATTATTGGACTTCGAGACATAAACCATAGGAAATGCAGTCTATTTGTATTTGTTGACATTTACTAATTTTGCAACATTTGTGGAAATAATAATTGAATTTTGATAACATTCACATATATGTAATGTTTATAGGCAATCTAAAAACATATGCATACATGTACATTTTATAAGTTAGAGATTTATATTCTTGAGTATAAGACGCTACATATAACTGGTGTTCTGAAAATTGACCAAGGGTCCAGCAAAACCTTAATTGTTTTTAAATTGATTTTAAAAAATACTAGCATATCTTGTTTGCCCAAAATGTTTAATATAATGATGTTCTTCCGGGAAAACAATTATTAACCTTTATTTAGTAAGGGAACTCATGGATAACTTATCGCTAGGAAAAAATGTGCTGCCAATGTTGCAAAATAACGATCTGCCTGCTTTAAAACCATTAGTAGCAATCGGTGCAGAGTTCTATAGTTATTTTACTCGCTAAAGTATTTACAGTAATACAAAGCCCCATAAAGCACAGCAGTTATAAATCAAAGTTGTAGTCACTATTTAGTGACGAATAGGTAATATATTGGACAGTGTTTGTCAATTTAATGCGATAAGCATTGAACGTTATTGCTGTTAATATCCGTGACTAAATATATATCAATGGACTAGATGGATTTCATTGTCCCCAATTTTATTACGCCTCAGTTGGTGTTAAACGAATCCTGTTTAAATTGAGTACGGTTTTCCATTTGTTAGGTTAGAACATTTAACATTGAATTATGTTATATAGCTCCGAATACCTGTAAACCGATTGCGTCCTGTCCACAAATAATAAAGATCAAAGCAAGGCTGTTAAACACAAAATATTTTTTCTAACCTGAAGTACAAATGTTTATACATACGACCCCAACCGAGCCTTATTAGGAGCTGAACAAATTTGTCTATGTTTATGTCTGTTCACTCTATCTACTAAAACAACACAAAATCATCTCAATGTGGCAAACCCTAACGAAAGTAACACTTTCGCGGATTTCCCGGAAATATGAGATGTTGATGTTGTAAATCCCACCAGCATCATTAAGTAGTGTGTGGCATTGGACGGGCGACTGTGGTAATTATTCAGGTTTGCCGGGATATTGGTGAGTGGGTTCTTTGTCAGACAGCCATGGCATCTCAAGCGTTAAACCTAGCTAACATAAGTTAAAGTAAATAATCGACAGTTTAGCCCTACTTTCATACTAAAAACATTCCCCCCCCCCCCCCTTCCGTCTCATATATATAAATACATCTAAATGACAACCCTATGGCTAAGTGCATTTTGTTTGAAGAGTAACAATACTACCTTTACTTAGCACTGGAGGAAAATTCGCTTTATAGCATTATTAAAAGGTGTTCGTCTTGGATGCGCTAGCGTCAATCAAGCACGGGGTAAAACACCAATCAATCAATCCAAATGACATGTTTTGTTTTCTCCGTCTTGAGTATAAATAGGTGTACAAACAATCCTTGTACGTAAAATGATGGTTGAGAAATTGTCGTTTTCCCCAAGTTGGCCAACTGTGCAGGGAAAATAAGGCTGGAAAATCAGATAAACTTTACACTGTTTGACATATGCATAGTATTCTGACATATTAAATTCGCTTTTGCACAGAGACCGACAGTTTTCTAATGTATCAAAAACAACGAATTTAAGAAGCAACGAACTACAGTTCAGAAGGAACTACATTGTCATTTTATAGATGACACACACTGGCTAGTCATAATATCGCCTGGAGAATTGTTATGCAACAACTACTCTGGCACGATTTTAGTGTTTGTTGTTTGTTGTCGATTAGACATTTACAGCTCGATGGGAAATTCTGGTTCGTCTAATTTATCTTCTTTGTTGTGTGTGATAACGAAGGCTAATTCTGATATCGTGGTGCACACCAAAAAAAAGACTATTATGTAACTTTCTTGTCAATAGGGATTATTTGATTGGTATTTAACGCCGTAGGTTATTTCATTAACATGACGGCGAGCCAGTCCAATGGGTGAAGGGAACCATCACCAATGCCGCTGACAACAATCGAAAACAATACGATTGAAATACAGGACCATCGGGGAAACGCAATACAAACACATCACACACTGATCGCCATTCTGTTACCATTTACATCTGAGAGCACCAAGCCAGCGAGACGCTGCCAACACTTCGCCTCTTATAGCCGACGGCAGATAGTCGAATACATAGATCATGTTTGTAAAATGTATAAAACCGATTACTGTCCAACTTGTGTGAGGCAATAAATTAAATGCGGAAACGCCTTATGCCGTAGTTATTTATCCAGATAGACATACCTTGGAAAATTCTTTAACCCCTATGACACCATGAAATGACCAAGATGGTTGCGTTTTCAGTACCATACTTGGCTCTATATAATACTTTTCTTTCCTATTTTTACAAATAGTTGGTAACGTTTATTTGCAGCAAAGGAGAAGTTATTATAAACTCTCAATTTGTTTCTCTTTGGGTGCACCACATTTAATGTGTCATAACCTAAACTGGGTTTGACGCCACTTTTGACTTTAAAGCACAGCGGAATAACAAGGAAGTTAAGGGTAAGTCGAACAAAGGCACAGAAGTAACTGAAACTGAGTGTCAATGCATCTAGATATTTATTTAAATCTTGGATTTACATAAGAGAGATATCGATCTGCCGAATGCAGGAAAAACGTACCACCTGTTTCCAGAAACCACACTGACCATGAAGTTTATCTGTGTAGCACTCGTTCTTTATCAATGACATGTAAAAAGCTGTAGCTAAAATGTGACAACACTGTCATGCTGGTGATAAACCATGGAACTGCCTTAAACACGTTAATGACAAAAAACGTATTTGTTAAAATGACAATTCATCCTCATTGGATACAAATATCATAATTTTATAAAGAGCTGCCATATTGTCATGGCGTTCTGAGATGACAAAGTAGACAGATGTTATTCCACATGCAGGCAACTTGATAAGTTTCGGGTGGGAAGTGGGTTATATTTTATGTCAATGTATTGAAACAAGAATTCAAGCAGTTTGCAATATACGCATTTCCCCCAAAAATATATTGAGTTCATTAGCAGATTGTGACATTCATTGGTATTTAACAACATTGAAGTTAACTACTCCCCCATCCACCAGTGAGTCAGATCATCTTTGTCCAGCAACAACAACAACATAGATCATCCAACCGACTTCTAGAGTGCCACACGACAGATTAAAAGTGAAAGTAATATGAAAAAAATAATAATAAGAAAAAATGTTCAAATTGGACAATGACTAATGGTGAGCGAATCATTTTCTCAAAATGAGTTTCTGTTGCGCCGCCATGAATTGTATAATTGTCCAGTTTTCGTCTGTTCTCCCCTTTTGCAAATATTTGTATCACTTGTTTGTATAAAATTAAACACTGTCGAACTTGATTCCGATTTGAGCTGTAAAAGAGACGTGTTGGTGAGGTTTTGTTTAATGTAGATCATGGGTTGTATTCGCGGATACTGAAACGTGCTTACTTCCATGGAAATTGAGAGCTTTAAAAAACGTATTCACGGATTGGTGTTTAATTCAATGATCAATTGTATTACATGATTGAGGATGTTGTATATTCCAACAGCATATATTCAGTCTAGGACAATCGAAACTGTGAACTGTTCACTCTACTGCGAAAATAAAGATCCGATACACCAATCACCTCTCTTCACTGATACCTTTTTTATTTTCTCTTTGTATTAGTATTAAGCTGGAAAACATTTGATACCATTGTAATTTGTTTGAAGTAAAATAAATGGAAAATCCTAAGACAAAAGAAAGGATGTAGTTGGCAACAGTTTCTCGCCCTATGCCACGGTCAATTCCATATCAACACAGTCATTATCTTCAATTTACTCCATCCGCAAAAGATCTTCAACGAGGGTGAACGAAGGTAATATTCGTTTCGTTGTTAATTGTCTGAGATAGCTCACATGTGTGATATTCGATTATAAAGTTGTTATAAAGACGCATCTACTCGATCATAGGCCTCTGGCTAAAGGCGGTGTGTTTGAAGAGAAGCAATGCTGTATTTACTTAGCATTGGAGGATTATCAACTTTTCAGGTTCTCAGCTTGGTTGTGCTAATGTCAATGGCGTACAATGCCAATCAATCAACTATGTAGATCAAATATATACAATATACTCCAGATACAGTAACATCTCAGTCAAACATACTTCTTCTGACTATGTTTGACAAAAACAACTTGGGAGTACGTGGCACAATGCGTATTGTTAAAAAGTTTTCTGATAAAACGGTCGCATAAGTCGTATTTACTTAAAAGAGTAGACTATGACTTTAAGCACTATTTCAGGAGGCAAGTGGGAAAACATACACGGTGAAGGAGGATTCCTCGTTAAGGTTACTAAACCTCAACTGTGTTATTTGCTTGAAAATATAATACATGTATGTCCTTTGAGAATATATTTGTTTTAAGCAAGACAATGGGAAGTAGTTGAACAGCATCAAGATGTCAGGAATCTGATTTCACTCTAATATAACGCCTTGTGTGTTTAATCCCTTAAGTGGTGCTGTCGACCCCAGTTCTGTCTGTAGCTATAGGTTTATTGTCTGTCTTTTCTTATTGGCAATCCCAAGACATTAGATTAGGGTGAACACAGGTTATGTAATGTATTTGATCTAATCCCGTTCCACTTAACAGTGCTGAAACATATATGTTTTAAATTTATAATGTTATTTGCTGTGCTCATGTCAGAAAAATATTATGTAACAGTTGCTCTTTAATCGCTAAAACAAATCGCACAGGTAGTGTTATTTTGTATACTTGTAACAAGTTAGCAGAAGTACTTGACTTGGCAGTCTGAATTAGTCGGGCCAAATAATCATAACGCTAAGTCAAACGCGTTATTTTCTTGGTGAAGTATTTTCTTCCGACAATCAACTAATTGTATTATGTTCAGATTATTTTCTCAATTAGTTCTTTCTTTGGACTTATTCTACACAACGAAGAGCAAACGTTTTCTATCCAGACGCAAATCGCGTGGTGTCTTATTAAAAATTGTGATCAGAACTAAAGTGCTCCAATTAGTCGAGCACGTGGGGTCACATCACCGGACTCAACCAATCAATCACTTGCCTGAAGTTTGGTCCACAAATATTTTGTGTTTTACATAGACATTATGGTGTATGACACTTTAATCATATTTTAGGGTTCACATAAAATTTAGCTATAGGACCTTGAGTGCCGGTGCGGACCAAATACTCATTTTAACCACAACGGCAAGGCCTGTTCCAAATAAATCTGTTTTTGAATTCAAGATTTCGAAGCTTAACACAAGATATACGAGCCGATATGTAGATTTAAATAAATGTAATGTATTTTCTTTTGAGGTAAAAACAACTTCAAATTAACCCTTGTTTATTTCCGAAAATATCTTAACAGTTAAAGGAGTTGTCAGCCTCAAGAGGAAAATTGAATTGGCTGTATCGTCAATACAGTGTTTGGATATGCTCTTGGTGCATCCGGACAGACGTATGATGGTCGCTTGCCAAACAATAATACAAATGACTTAAAAAATTTCGTGGACATTTGCAAGTTTACAAAAAATGGTTAATGCATGTAGTCATTCTCTGTATCCATATAAACGTAAATTAGGAATCCAAAATAGAAAAATGTACAACTAATACAACTAACGGGGACTGTTTATACCAAGTTTTGTTCTGCTCCAGAAGCGGTTATACCATTATGCGACGGATTGTCATAGAGCGTATTGCAATTTAATGAACCAATAGAGGAGACCTTTAGTGAAATGTTTTAAGCCGGAACAAGTCTTATTCAATATTGACATTACAATACAATTGGAATTTAACATTTAACGCCACAAGTACTACTATAGACCCAATTTCTGCCAGTAACCAGGATTAACTGTCTGGCATTTTCTAAGAGTTTCCAAGACATTCATTATGTCTATGTATACTTTCTTCCAATCAACAACTTACCTTCTGGCATTGTTGAAAATCGGCGTGAACAGTCTTTGTTAAATACCAATCTATCCCAGACAAACGTAAAAGTTTGATGTGATATTATTGAAAACATAAAATGCTTTTTTTTTCATTTTTTGAGGCATTTTTCCAATGTGTATTTCTAGAAAATTATTCAGGACAGAAACTTCAAATTTGTACCATTGTAAAGAGCACAATACGATCTAGTAAATGGTGCTTTGTTTTTTTTAGTTCGTCCTTGATTTTTTTAAATGTTTTCTGAAAGTTGTGTTTTACATTTTTATAAGACTTTCCAAGGTGGGATAGACAAATAATCCACTGGGATCGGTCTAATCTAAATATAAAAACAATAATAAAAATACTAGTTCACTGAGTCTTTTCATTATTGCACTTCGAGCAATAAACCATGAGTAATGCAGTCTATTCTTTGGTTGACTCATTTTGAGATATTTTAGAAATAATAATTGAATTTTGATAACATTCACATATATGTAATGTTTATATGCTTTCCAAAAACATATACATGTATAAGGTAGAGATTAATATTCCTGAGCATAAAATGCTACATACAATTGGTGTTCTAAAAATCGACCAACGGGTCTAGTAAGACCTTAATTGTTGGAATGATTGCAGAAAGTATTAGCATATCTTGTTTGCCCAAAATGTTTAATATAATGATGTTCTTCCGGGAAAAACAATTATTAACCTTATTTAGTAAGGGAACTCATGGGTAACTTATCGATAGGTAAACAATGTGCCGTCAATGTAATTGTGCCTCATCTTCTATGAAGGGAAAAAGGACAATTGTGCTGAAGGCCATATAGTGAATTAGTAAATATGGTCAATATATAATTGCAGCCATGTGCATATAAATCAACGCAAAGTAGATAACGACGCAGAATGAATTACAACATAGCCCAAAGTGAGTGTTATTCTGTACACTGTATCCAAAATTTATATTGGCTATTCGACAATTGTGAAGTGCGCGAACGAGTGAAATTCACCTGTAAAGGCACAGATAATGATGCTAGGTTATTGCACATCCAAGTCTATTTATCAAGTAATGAATCGTCGTTATTTCACGACTAGCGCATAGCCTGCAATGACTGGAAAATAGCGCCTTCCATAGATTTGAGAAATTGAAGTCATTTACATGACTACGTACTTTAAAACATTCCAAGAGAAACGGTTTTGACGAATTATCGATCGATAAGCTGATGGATTTTCTACATATGCAGCATCCAGCAGAACGACAACTCAAACACCCTGTTTAGAGTTCTACAGATGCTCATCAGTTTGCAAACCACCCGATCCGCATGTTATTATCAGCTTGGAGCTCACTTTTCTTACGAAGTCTTACTCTTTGAAACAAGGACAAAGTACAGGCCGTATGCCACACAGCCTTAAACAGACAAAAAACAAACCAACACAGATTGAACCTGTAAATGTAAATGAAAACTTCCACCAATTGCTATCGTGATAGGTAACTGAGAGGTTAGTATTAACTTGAAAGTTGCTTAGTGGAACAAGAATAATGTAAAGTACTTCCAAATGGGTTGCATCATAATTCAGTCGGTCATATCACCTTTTCTGACAGCAACGAGGTATCGAATAAATGAACACGGTCTATTAAGTTTAGAGGTTCAAGCTGTGATTGTTTGTCTTGTGGAGGCCTGTACTTTGTCCTTGTTTTTGGCGGATAATAATTTGCCATAAAATTGAGCTCGAAGCTGTTAATAACGTGCGGATCGGGTGGGCAAACCGTTATCACTTGGCACGCCAGAGGAAATTGTTGGAATAGATACACTCAGCCCGTGAGTTAACAATGCAGCTATCTAAGGTTGTTTCCGTTTCCATACACGTCATACTGCAGACATTATGGTGACTGTAGCCAGGAATAATACAAGTAATTCATTAGAAAAAAGTTCTCCATATCATTCTGTAAAAGTCAAACAAACAAACGAAGAGGATTTACTTTTGCTGTTCATTCTCTTTTCATTAGCAGAATAACCTCTTACAGCGACCAGTCATAACATCCGGATTTTACCATGCCTACAGGGCATGTAGTTAATTTTTTTTTTATAAAATGTAGGGTTTCTCTTTTTTCCGCTCGTTTTTTAAATGTCACACGATAGATTATACATTATATCCAAACTGAGTTTTGCCAAATGCAATATTTTAATTTTAATTAACTCAAGACAAGATTTGTGAAATTGTTTATAGTGGAATTATTTTGGACTTCACAGAAATAATAACAGAGCCAAAGCTGTAGAGTTATAACAACCTGCCAGGAGGAATATCCATCAAGCTAGATTACTCGATACACGGAAAAGCAAAAATATTGTTTAACAATATGAATTTGGAATTAAAAAAGTATATGATATGTATTAAAAAGGCGATGTTAAGTCTTGACACAGGTCTGGTAATATTATAGCTGTGCTGGAAAATGGACAAATTAAGACTATTAAACCACATGCCTGATGGGGGTTAAACAATGGTTAACCTAGTGGTTAGGAAGCTATTATTTTAAAAAATGAAATAGTGACATGCTCTTCTTACATGTAAGTTAATGGGACTTCTTTACGTAAGGGGCCCGCGGCAATGGCTCAGTGGTAGAGAGTGCGCTTCCTGAAATGATTTACCGTTCACGGGTTCGAATACGCATTTCGACCATTAGGTATAAGAGCGAGTCACATGTTGAGGTTCCGGTAATCGCGGGGGTGGTTTTTGTGAGGTGTCCTCCGGGTTTTCCACCTCAATAAGGCTGTGTACTGTGTGAAGTGGACAATCCGTCGTCATATAAGTGAAATACCATTGAGTACGACGTTAAACACCAATCAAGAAATCAAACAAACTTTACGTTAGGAGAACATGGCCGTCAAATATATGAAATTCATTTTTAGATGGCGCTAGACAGCATACAATTATTCGAGAAAGATTGTTACAAATCAGTTTGACCTTAAAAATTGCACCATTTTCTCCGCATTACTATAACCAATGCAACATACACATGAGTTATCTCCCCTCCTACTGGTAACTTTGGGTTCTTTCTGGAAGTATTGACATTTGACAGTTGCTACCACTACCACACAGACACAACACCAGGTCGCTTAACCTCATACTGTTATATCGTCTAAGGGATTTAATAATTGAACCATCAGAGAAACAAAGGTACGATCTAATATAGCCTGGGCCATGATAAAAAGACGACGTCTCAATGGGGCCCTCAGAAATAAATAATGAACTCTTCCCATTCGTGATCGTTGTTCATCATATATTAAATTAGGTTGTCTACAAACATTAAAGTTCTCTCTCGAGGACATTACCTTCATCTACATTAATAAATATGAATGTACATTCAACAATTTAAAAAAAAAGATTTAGAAGCAACCAAGCAATAATATCAGATGCACTGTACAGTAGTGATAAGGTAAACGATGTCATTAACGATGGGATTTACGCTTTAACATCAGGTGTACAGCGGTAAGGTAAACGATGGGATTTACTTTCATTATATATTGATCAGCATCGACCACAGTAGACTATGAAAAACATAGCACTCAAAAATCTTACTCAATAAATAGTATGACTAACCGGTTTCTTGAGCCAGAATCTGTATATGTTGATGATTTATTTAATATAAAGGCTGTTTTTGTGAGCAGGTTTATTGCCTATAGGTACTAACGTCCCAAGGAAACATATCTTTCCAAATGAAAGTTCAAAGATCCTGGCATATTTATCTCGGTGCCGGATTACAGATTCTAGACCTTTAATGACCATTTAGCTAGTGGCTGGATAATTGAGAATTCGAATCCAATTTTAATAAGCAGTTTTCTTTCGTTACGTAAAACATTTTCAAAAAGCATTTGACAGGTACTAGTAAATAACATGCAAACTGCCAAATGAAACTGTTTTTTTAGTGCGATAATTCAAGGAATTGTTGTCTGTAAGTGTTGCCGCTGGCTTAAGTATTCCGATGTACAAATATATGTGGTATATAAGAAGGCTATGTTCCACCCTTTTTGTGGCTCGTCGTAGGATTGTGGAAATAGCTATCTGAGTTTCGATCGTAGATTTCCAAGTATAATCTATTCATGTTCCTCAACCTTTTGCTTTCTAGCATGACTAAGAGGCCGAACGTTAAAGTCGCCCTTGTGTTCAAGGATTTGAAGAAGTTGGACAGCTGTGAAGAATCGTGTATTCAAAAAATGAACAGATATTCGTCGTAGAAGAAAGATATTTTGACTGCAGTATATTCATGCACAGACAGTGTTACGAAACCGAAATAGTATCAGATGCATACAACGATAGAGCCAAGCGGCACCTTGGTTCTATTTATCAATGAGCTTTGGGCCGTTAGTGTTCCATATTCTCAGGATGCAAATTGCAGAGGACATTATAAGAGCTAATGAAAAGTTATTATATGAAGACAAATACTTTTTCGTAGACAAAGGTTCATTTTTTCATAGACTACAGAAAGCTTCATTTCCTGTCTATATTATCGGGGTATATTTTTGTATGTAATTTAAGAGGTATTGTCTGACAGCAGCCCTGAATACATTCGGATGATGTATACGGTTATTGTCATTTGTTTATTTTATTGTTTGCCCTTTAAAAGATAGTACTCTTACGAAAACGAACACAAATTCGACTCCCGCGGAATATTGCGGATTATTTAGAGATAAAACTATTTTCTACTTTTGACAATACGGGTTTGGCTACTCGTGTGGACTTACACATGAATAAATGTGTACTTTATTGGCATAGTTGAGTTGTTAAACTCACACCAAGACCCATGGGTCAGTAGTATAGAAAATTTAACTCAGATATTATTTGACAGTACATAATAAGGAAAGTTTGATATTTAATCAAGTATAGTGGTGTGAGGGACCGTACGTATAGTGGTGCGGCGGTTCTGGTGGTCCGCGCCAGCTTACGTTATAAGGAAATGTTGTTCTTTAGTTAGTATAGTGGGGCGGCACCACAAAGCATACACTATGGCGGTGGTTCTTTACTATATTTAGTGGAACGAATTGGAGGTCCCCGACTACATGAACAAAAATACCTGTTTATGACACAAATTGTAAACGGCGAAAAGCGCTGCAGAAATGGTCTTCCGAAGCAACTTTTTCCATATTTCGATGTCATGTTATTGAAGCAATTGGGAAGCAGACATGGGTTAAGCAAAAAACAAAAATTGAAGTGGGCGACCATTTCTATTTTTCATTATTGGAATGTTGCTATATGCACAATCAATCGCTCTCACTATAATACAGTGAATAAAGTCATTTATATTCCGTGGGTGATAAATACACACTATTTCGTTTAAAAAACCCTGTTGCAGATTTTCACAGATTCAACTACACGATGAAACAACTACTATTCAAATCAATCAGCTTTAACAAATAAAGTGACGACGCGAGAGGTTGAGTAGAGTCGGTGCTTTATCTTGTAGATTTTGTTTAAAACGGTATTCTAATTCCAAGCGCAAATAATGCATTGATACTGAGACGTCCAAAATAACACTGCACAAACAGTAATATGAACTGAACAGCATGTACATATACATTGCTTGTCTGCAGTCTGAAGAAAACGTAAGATGACAAGTTTATGTCAATTGTGCTACATTATCTTTTCTCCCGATTAAGACATTAATGTATGTATTTGTTATGAAAATTTAATGGAACTTTTTTTTTTTTTTGCGACATCTCTTTGAACGACTCATGACAAGACATACCAGCGCCCTGTCAAATGGGCTCCTTTTATTTTTGGCTCTCTCCGAGTTTCCAGTTTTTGTTTTTGTTTTTTGAAAGTGCGTATTTGAAAGATTAAGGAAGTGTATATGTCCCTGAAATTTATTTACCTTACGTATACCATTAACAAATTGATGTCTGGCTTATTTCGATAAAGAAATAGATTGATTGCTTTATTGGTGTTTTACGTCGTGTTTAATAGTATTTCTCTTATATGACGGTGCTGTATTCCAACAGTAATAGACACTAGCACAACCATGACCTGACGCCTTGCCATAATGCTGGAAATTATATTTTCCTCCTGTGCTAAGAAAAGACAGCATTGCTACTCTACAAACAAACTCATCTTAGCCAGAGGTCCCTTGCCCCGAACAATGATTTTAATCATACTTATCGTTTCAATCGTCGCCCAGACTGGCTTAATTGTGGTATTAAGCTGGAAGCCATAACCAAGTGATTTGAATTTATAAAGTTTAATTTAATTTGAAATAAAAAGATGTATAACCTAATGGCCTGGACTAGACCAACTCTTTAGTATATTTTTAATATAGCTGTTACAATAATGAATTGATTGCTGGTGACACTTTTTAAAAGATTCATAATCGCTTCTACTCAACCTTAAGATAAAAGTAATCAAAAGCTGGGTTCTGTCACACACCGAATGCTCAAGCAAAATCAACAAAGAAGATCCACCAGAAGGAAAACAATGGCAGATTTCTCTGATGGCATGATGTCTGGTAGACCTAAGTCACAACTTCGAGAAACGAGAACATACGCATGTTAAGTTTCTATATTTCGCTTTATTAAACCAACATCAGGAATGAAGAGACAGTCAGGTACATGTTATATATATATATAGTACATGTAAAAGAAAACAATATGATTAATAGCAGTGTATGTAGAGAACGTATTATTATGAAGGAAACTTGAAACAAAATAGGTCTTTGCTTGTCTTCACCGACCAATGGTCAATGTGCTAGACTAAAAGTGCCCAGTCCTGTCACAGTTGAGTTCATTTTGTACTGAAGAACCAGTCCAAACAGTGGTACAGTGTGAAACTGAAGTGAGACAATGTGAATTCTTTTTCTTTGTAGTTAATTTGTTTTTACATAATATTTCCTACATTCTGAGTTATGCGCCAGGAATATCGCCAAAGAGTAGCAAGAGTACTCCTCGTGTTGAGTTTGTCGTATATTAAAATCTACAGCAATCACCTCACCGACTGCCTACTTCAACACGACGAACAGATGCGTGCATACTCGACAAATATTATTCAAATAATAAACTTTGCGAGGAGTTGCATGCTTTTTCCCCTGTTTACTACACGTGAATTACAACATCAACACAGAAGAAAATCGGACGATCGACCTCTGCTTGTTTTCGCTGAATTTGGAGTTTACCATAGGAGGCATTTTCTCTGTGTTTACTGGACAACTGAAACGCTGACCTTTCGTGAACCTCACCCAGCTTGACCTAATTAAACGATAAATTTAGGTGATTGCATTAAATCTGTATATAGCGACAAACAAAACAAGGCGAGAGTTGTAGGCATGTGGTTTTAATTAGATTGACTTTTCCTATACATAGCCAAACACGAAATGGCTGAAAACTATGTGGCTTTTATTGGTAAATTTTAAAGAAATAATTGAAAGCCGTTCTTTTACAAGTAATTGATGATAAACTGGCAATAAGGCTAAGCTACCCATACACCATTTTGATTGTTACATTTAATACACTAGCTCTTTCGGTAAAAGGGAGCTTCCTGGTGGTTATGTATTGTCTACTTTAAAGATGTGTTGTTACGTCTCTGTTTGCTTTTAGTGATTGTCCAGCATTGTTTATGTCGCAAGTGGTATTGCGGTTCATTCCCCAATAGGTCGTCTTGGCAAGAGTGAATTAACGTCAATCATTTTGATCAAGTTTATTCTTGGGTAAAATGGCGAACACAGGGTGTTGTATTGTAGAGAGTTTAGCAATCCAAAGCACAGATGAAAGAACCATGGAGTAGATTCTTGTCAATCCTTCCTCCAATCCCGTATTAATTATGAAAACTTGAAATATTTCTCATCTGATTTAGACGGACAACCTGTCAGTCATGACATGACATATATACACAACATGGAAAAAGACTTCATATCAATAGTTGTTAAAATTATAATTTTACATATTACCATAGCGTTAATACTGTTGGCGTATAGACCGACGAGCAGATTGTATTAAGTGCTATAACGCAAAAAAAAATGTTAGACTTCCACAATTGACGCCACGGCGTACCAATAAGTTATTTTTTGCCTCAGATGTTGAGTTTATATTTAATCTTGTCTGTTCATCGGTCCCATAATTAATTAACTAATGAATTAATTAACTTTGCTCATACTGCTGGTTTTGGATTACAGGATTCTTGTCGCAATATATTCCAGTCATATGCAATGCAGTAAGCACGTCAACTGTTCCCTAGATGGGGCTCTTTATTTATTGATTTTTGTTACATTTACGGCAGTAAGAAAAAATTCAGTTCTATTGGTGGATTTTGGTAAATAACGCTGATAGAAAAAGAGATATATATGTAGGATCCAAAACCCTGGATACCTCTCACAGCCTAGGTTGTTGTTCAGTACAACACATATAGAGATATAGTTTTGTGCCAGGTTGTGTGTGTTTTATCAAATGACAAAAGCCTTTTCTTACTTCATAATTTGGTCAAGTCGGTCCAGTTAACACAGCGAACAAGAATTGTTTTCCATCCGGACAGCCACTGCCATGCTCAATTTGGTGAATCATTTGTTTGGTTAAATTCCTGAATTGGATTAATGTAATGACTGGGCTATGATAGATGAGAGCAAGTGTTCATTAAAGCTGATGAGCAGCGGAACATTGACCAAGTTTTCGCCGTTCAGATGTATACTCACTGTTAAGTTAATGGAGTGTTGTGTGTATTGCAAACGACGAATATAAGGTTCAGGTATATTTTGGCAACGTGTACAATAATTTATGACAAATAATTTTTCAGTTGCAAGAAACGAATTGATTTTTCTTCGCATCTATCGCAGTCTTATCTGCGACAGCACCTTGTTTCAGACAATTGTTTTTATAATTACTTTTTCGGATGGGATTTAACATGTTTCTATCTAAACTGACTGACATGTATGGTGACTGATTTCTGCCAGCTGCGCGCGCATTTTGTTTTTGTTTTTAGTTTCCGCTCTTCGACAGATCTTCTCATGCCGATGTCGTTTTAACGGATGCTGCGGATAATTAATTACCCTAGGAATAATTAAGATATATCACTTGCCTTATATAATATAAAAATGGAGCCATCATGTTTAATAGCCGTATGTGTAAGAAGAAATAAATGAGCAGTCCACTCTTTCGCACAATTACCTTCTAATAATAACCGACAGGGAGTCTTAATAGAGACAAAGAACAACCTTGGGCAGAACTATAACGCATTTTTATGCAAAGCGGATCTACTTTACATTTTCCTACACGTCTATAGCCACCAGGTATAATTATAGCTTAAATTGAATAACTGCACATCATGCTACTATTGAGGCCAATCGAACAATATTTTTCAGAAAAGCAATACGTGACGGGTTTCCAATGTTGGTAGAATTTTGATTGCCATTTTACAAACTCCCACTGTTTGTCTAAATATAATTAGTTATTTGTGTCTATCGAACTCTGACACGGCTTGAAATGAACCCGAAGAGTTCGTTTAATAAATACTGTCTCTCTAACGGACGTCTAATCATCGATTCGTACTCACTGAGGTTGGAATTGTTGGAATTCCTAGTTATCGTTTGGTGCTTCAGTGGTTTAATTTAGAAAAACGACCGATACGGCTGTACACCCATCGTTTTTTTTTTTTTTTTACAGCTGAGCCAGCTCTCGCTAGTAGCCGATACACATACCCGGTCTCCAACTTCGGTAATCTCCGGCAAGATTAACTGCATGCAGGAAGATCTCTGCAGTCTGTACATTGTGGTAGCGAGTGCTTATACTGTTTCGTTAAATGTGGCTGAGGTCTAGGCAAATTAAAATATTCTTTATTAGTATCACTGATTCATGGGTTGTAAAATTGTTCCTTTGATTTGCTTGGCCGGTGGCCTGTGATATGTTGTTTTAGTTTTCAAATCCAGACCCAGTCTATACATTCATATAATAACTATTGAACTTGATCACAATTATGACGGACCCCCTATTTGCGTATTGATCATGTATTATACACGGAGAAGGGAGATAACTGGTGCGTTAACAGTTCGCATTTACTGTAAAATAAACTACAGGTTTCAATTTATTGTTTCAAACAGCTTTATAATCTAAATTTTATTTATTTGAATGCATTTTCAGTACTTCCTTATGTTTATAAAAAAAAACCTAAACATTTAATACATCGGTATAAAAAGACACAAAAAAAGAAAATATGCCGTGAATATTCATTTCAAACTTATTGGTAATGCAAGAGAATTGTATTGTCTTTTCAATGTATGCAGCGGAAGTCTCGTGCTTTTAGGTTAAATGTCATACACCAGGACCGCTGTTTTGATGCTGAGTTATTTATTCCAACCGACAAACAAAGCTCATTATAATCTAATTACATGTGTTGATTCTTGGCAACAGCTCATGCACTTATTATATACACTAATATGCATTCATACCGTTATAACAGCAGGAGCAAATGGGAATTTATTCCTTGGGGTTTTTTGTTTGTTTGATTGGAGTTAAACGTCGTACTCAAGGGTGTTTCACTTATATGACGAGGGACACAAATACATAACATAACTAACAAATCTGCTTCCCGTTACCATTTAGCTATGAGAACACCAGGGCAACAGAAAGCAACCTCTTTTCTCGCCTCTTACGATCGACGGAGGAAGCCGACGGAGGAAGCCGAGGGAGTATTCTGCAGGGCAATGACCCACACGTTCCCTCACAGGGGAGACAAAATGAATATATCTCCATTAAATTTTAAAATCATTATAATCTTCTCAGTGGGTGCATTATCTTGTACAATTTGCGATAACTTTGTGCATGGGGTGAAAGTTCCATACTGTTTAATTTAACTAAACCCAAGATGACAGGTATTATATAAGCAGTAAAAAGTAATAAGTTAGTAGCCGATAAGATTTAAACGCCCACTGTGAACAACATACAACCGTTTTTAACTTATTGTGATCAATGCAGACAAGTACAACTCAGTTTTTGATGTTGACTTGCCTTAGGTGTCAACTTTCAAAACCAGTAAAGCTACAGCTCAGTACCTGTGTAGTTTCATGACGAAAGTCGCCAAGCGGCGGAAACTATTCAGTCATGGTTTGTTTATGACTGAACTATAATAAGCAAGGCATTCAGGGGTGTTTAATGATACAAATATATATACCTGTCTGACTTCGTTAAGGAAACTATCTAAATACCTTGGGCAGATGTACCAAACTGCACACAATGGCAACATATGATTGCACAGAAGAGTATGGCAGAGACTTTACTCCACCGTGCCGAGCTGCAAGGGTAATGAAATATGAGTCACACGACAGTGAACACAAATACGTTTTGAACACCGATGGTTTCCTACATCGTCGTTTACAAAAGAAACCACCGATAAGAAAACGACCGATAAATTGATACAGTCCCTAGGTCCAGTGAGTTATGTTATTT
>JARFOD010032177.1:0-10566 GCA_031763545.1 Mopalia muscosa
TTGATTGATTGATTGATTGATTGATTGATTGATTGATTGATTGATTGATTGATTGATCGATCGATTGATTGATTGATTGATTGATTCATTGATTCATTGATTCATTGATTCATTGGTTGGCTGGTTACTTAATTAGTTGAAATGTTGGTTTATTCGTTGGTTGGTTGGTTTAAATCTGCTTGATTGATTGCTATTCAATTATTGAGATTGATTGATTGATTGATTTATTGTTCAACTTATGCATTCAATCATTGAAAGGTTAATTGATCGATTCAAAGATTAATCGCTGGATAATTTATCAAAAAGAAATACAAAGGTGTCAATAATTACTAGATGAATTAGTAGTCATAGTTAAGCGGTTTATAAACGCACCGTGATTCCAGGTACAACAATATCTTAATGTCTACATTTAAAAACCAATTGAGATCCAGAAAAATGTCTGACTTAACGTTACAGATGAGTTTAGACCCCTTACCTCTTGTGCTGACTGACAGCTTTTTAGCATTGGCATAATAAACGCAGAAAATGACTTAAGCAATGTTATTTTTCACATTAATTTTTTAAAAATTAATTACTCAAAAATTGTTTTGTTCAAATAGACCCAAAATATTTACAAGTGTATTCACGGAAAGCAAATAATTATTGTGATAAAAGTGATATCACACTTGAACCAGAATATAATAAGGAATATCTGTATCTTACCCATCACAACTCGAGATTAAGATCTAAGCAAATACTTGTGTTCAGGGTTTTTATAGAACAAGCGACAATATGTCGGTGCTATTGTGGAAATAGTGACAAACAGAGGGCGGTATATTTGTATTTACACCTCAGTTTGTTGAAGCTATTGCAAGATTCCAAATTTTATTAAAACGTCATCTAGAATATTACTTTAATATGGCTTTTGTCAGCATGGAGATTGTTCTGCAAACCTCATGCTTTTGTCATAAAAGAAAGTTTCCCAGCAAATCCTCATAGTATCATCACCTTAAAAATCACCTTAAATAAAGTCAACATGAACACAAACCGTAAAACAGGTATTGTCTGGTAATAACATCGAGTCTGGACAATAGTCGTTACACGTGTATACTGGAAATAAAGTCAAAGTGAAAATAAACCATATTACAGATAATGCCTGGTAATAACATCGAGTCTGGACAATAGTCGTTACACGTGTATACTGCAAATAAAGTCAAAGTGAATATAAACCGTATTACAGATAATGTATGGTAATATCATCGAATCTGGACAATAGTCATTACACGTGTATACTGGAAATAAAGTAAAAGTGAAAATAAACCGTATTACAGATAATGTATAATAATAACATCGAGTCTGGACAATAGTCGTTACACGTGTATACTGGAAATAAAGCCAACCTGAACATAAACCGTATTACAGATAATGTTTGGTAATAACAGTGAGTCTGGACAAGAGTCGTTACACGTGTACACTGGAAATAAAGTCAACCTGAACATAAACGGTATTACAGATAATGTTTGGTGATAACAGAGAGTCGGGACAAGAGCCGTTACACGTGTTACGGGAAATAAAGTCAGCATGAATATAAACCGTATTACAGATAATGTGTGGTAATAACAAGCGAGTCTGGACAATAGTCGTTATATGTGTATTATACCGGAAATAAAGTCAATGTGAGCACAAACCGTGAACGAGTCTGGACACTAGGCAAGGAAGTACATATGTAATTCTACCATATATACACAGCTTTTATATCTTTTAATAGATAATCTTTTACAACCATCATTCGAAATGGTGTTGTTTGTGTTTATTTTGATTTTGTTATTTTTTAGCTTAGGCAATAGTTCAGGATTCATTTATTTCGGTAATTGGACTCCTAAATTATGAATGACTGCGATACGTTTGCGTTCCTACAGATCAAGACATTCAGGTTACAGTTAAAATCATCGCAATTACTACATTAAAATACTTGTAGCAGATAGAGCCAACTCAACAGATTCAAGCCGCATTCAAACTTTTAGTATAACGCTTTAGAATTTAACTGTGTCAAAATGTCTTGCTTTTGGAATTGACTTTTTGCGAATTTCGCTCCAAATTAGTCGAACAAAGTCATCGAAAGTATTAACTTTTAACCAAAACTGACCATGTGTTTGTTTTAGTTTTCATAAGCCGATGTCTGGCTGTCATCGTCCGGGTTTAAATCAGTAACAACTGCCCCTTCTAATCAAATTGCACACACCAAAAATCCTGGCTGCTGATTAACACAAAAAAGGGTAAGTCCTGTGAATACGCGAGAACCACCCTTTTTACAATTGAACCGACTTGTGTCGTGCATGCGAGGCGAGTGAAATAGTGCTTTATTCGACTATTTGACCACGGCGCGTTGTAAAGAAGCCATATGGACTGATAAGAAACACAGAGTGATGGGGGTCGGCTGCTGCAGACTCCCTATTACCTTATCGCATATCGTTAGAAATATGTTATCACCAAGGCTTTTGCCAGACGCGATGCAATAACACACCGACGGCTCTAGTTAGTGCGATCCGAGCCCGATAAGAAAAACAAAGAACGTGGAGTTCATAACTGGCTTTATAATGGCCACCGACATTGTTGATTTATTGGTTTAAAGGGGAATGGATGACTGTTGACATTAGTTCTGACACCCGACCGGCAAGGAATACCAGCCGGGGTGTCTTGGTGTATATTACCCCTCTTATGAACCTAATAAGCCATTTGTTATTGAAAGGCTGATAAATAATAGCAGCCTTCGAAGGCCCGTATGTGAATCCATAATAACTCTTACCAGTGCCAATATCAGATCAAATTATCACATGAAGAAATCGAACAATGGAAAAAAAGAAACATAATTCTCGTAGATTTATGTGTTTTACGATTCGATACTTTTTCTGGGTAAGTAAATTGACAATGTGAAAAGGACCATAGCATTATTTTATAAATTCAAATAAATATGTAAACATAAGGGTGCTGTATTTGTCTAAATGTAGGAAATGTCAACTATAAGAAAACAGGAAATGTGGACTAAAACAAAAGAGTGCATGTCAATTTCAAGAGAACAGTTAAGAGTAAAGCTGGTGGCAAAAGAGTGAAATTATCGTTTTACTACAACAGAACAGTAAATATCAGTTACAAGTTTATAGCACATGTCGACTAAAGGGTCAAGTAATTGTCAACAACAAAATCAAATTAAATGGTACATATATCATATCAAATATAAGACTACATTGAGTGTCAATTACAAGAAACCATCGTACAGCTACTGTCAATAATCAGGGTATAGCTTAAGTCGGTTATGAGAGTATAGCTTAAGTCGGTTATGAGAGTATAGCTGAAGTCGGTTATGAGGGTATAGCTTAAGTCAGTTATGAGAGTATAGCTTAAGTTGGTTATGAGAGTATAGCTTAAGTCGGTTATGAGAGTATAGCTTAAGTCGGTTATCAGGGTATCGCTCACGTCAGTTATTAGGTTGTGGTTTACAAAAGTAATAAGCCTATAGGCTGCGTGAACTTTACGTTAATTTTACGGGTAAATTACGTAAGTTATCAATGAATAGCTTAAGTATGTTATCAGCGTATAGCTTACGTCAGTTAATATAGACCAATAGCTTCAAGTAAGCTATCAGCATATATCTTACGTCATTTATTAGCAGTATAGCTAACGTCAGTTATCAGGGTATATATCAAGCAAGTTACCGAATTTTAACTACAGAGTAGGTTACCAGAATATATTTGGTAAAACAGTCTAGAGGGAGGCCAGTTCGCTATTTGATTTAAGCAAAATTCGAATCATTTTATTTTTTGTGGCTGATGACGTTTCAATTGTTTTTCAAAACGCTATCAAGTGGTTCTCGCGCAGACTAGGAATTTAACACGTGCGAGATTTGACACCTGGCATTCGGAATGAAGAGCACGTGGTTTGGGTTTGTCATCGAATAGTTAATTAACACCAGTGGAATCCAATCAAACCACCCGCCTTATAGTTTACCTCGGAGTTCAAACCAAACCCAAGTTTTATAAACAGTCAGTGTTGTTTGTTAACAGTTAAAGTCAAACACAATTTTAGTAATGTCTCAACGTGAATAGGCCCGTTATATGGCCGTATGGTTCATCTTGACGTGTGGCCGTCCCTCCAGGTCGGGGTCGTGGGAATGACCTGAGTAAAAAGCTTACAACAATATTATTATTGCTTATCAGGGTATTAATACTGACAATTATACATGACTACTGTTGAAGGTCCTTATCCGTGTTATGTACATATGAGGCTATACCATGTTAATAAATATGTAAACTATTATAGGCTGTATATGCCCTGAAATGTATTCTAGTTGGGATGAAACCATAATGAAGTATCTCTTCATCATCACATAAGTTTCAAATAAAACTGAACCAAGCACTCACCGAAGTATCTCTTCATCATCACATAAGTTTAAAATAAAACTGAACCAAGCACTCACCTTATTCAACCGACTGCAAACGATAAACTGATGTTTCCTGTATCAAAATTATGAAAACGACTTTTCAGTGCTTATCTTTCCCATTTAGGACAAAGAGGTGGTAGACCGTCTACATACACTGTGAATACGCCTTACACCAAATACAATTAGTACAGATGCATGTGTACCCCTAACAAAATTACGGAGTTTTTAAAAGGCATCTGTGCGATTATTCAGGGAATTTAAAATACTGTTCACATTAGTATTGGCTATTCAATATTCTAAGACAACAGTAATATATAGAGAACATATAAGGAGTAAACTCCTTAAGCTATGCTGATAACAACAGTTATCCTGTATATATTGACCAATGGTACCGGAGTGGAAACACTAATTTCATGTCAAACACTGACACGGAAATTGTCAGAGAACCTTGCAGAAGAGTGGACACCTTTACAGACTACAAAATAATAAAGATAACCAAAGATTACATATACATTTCGTCAGTTCACATACATTTATATAAGGATTCGCGAATTGATTCCAGTCTTCTCTACTGGTTGCTTCATGGTTTATGGGGTGTTTGATTCGGATTTTGCGAATCCTTTTGGCCATTGCCACCAGTGGACAATTCAAACTGGCATCGTATTCAGTTCCCATAAATTGCATGCCCTACTCGGAAAATAACCTTATATATGATGTAAAAGATTTAGCGAACACACAAACGCCAAAATATATGAGCCGTATTTTTTTATTTCATTTCATTGCTAACGGTTTCGCTGTGGATAATTTTGGCCCTCCCTTGGAATGGGCTGTAATGCAACGTGAGTGTATCTGGGACAATTATTCCCCAAATTGAAGACGATGATAAGCAGTTAATTTCCCCAGGTGCCTATATACTTACAGATCTGTGAAGGTTTTGCTGACAACCATCGATCCTAGTCCCGTAAACACCAGCACAGGCAAGAAACCAAAGACAAATTCAATTTTGAATTTGTTTTGGTGTGCCGACTTCATGGGACTTTCCTCATGTTGAGCTAGTCTAGATGTACCCGTATCATATATCTCATTGATTGAGTTTGGATCGACTTTTACTAAGATCTATCTAATCTAGGTTGATGGTGCACGGGGACAGTTTCCCGTTTGTGGTACTGTTATTCAACCCGTAAAGCAGTCAGAATACTATAAACAATGACACTCCTTACCTAAGGGCAGCCCTGAAACGAACAAAATGGTATGGGCCCTTATCAGATAATTAACTGATTCTTTAAGTCGGTGAATGCGTACCAGCTCTACAATATGTTTATTTATTTCGTCAATAGTCAAGGGGTTAATAGCCAATCAGAGACAAGTAAAACCGACATCATATACTGTACATGTTTGTCTAGGACATGTGTTTGGATTTGCTTGTTTGATCGGGGTTTAACGCCGTTCTTTAGCGACGTCCCAGCACAATGGATGAAGGGACCCGCCGTCGACGGAACGGGCAATAAACAAAGACAAGACCTGAAAAACACAGGACTACACAATACGAAGGCACCAAGAACAGATCGGCTTCATGTTGCCCATTAGACATGGTAGCACCATGGCAACAGAGAGCTCCACTCTAACCCTCCGCTACAATTGTTTTGAGGTAAACAAATTATAGAAATAACAATGGTGATATAATGCTGGGCAAAATGAAATATAACATGGGATCAGCTAGCTGTTTAAGTGTTAAGTGTATTTGCCCTCATTAGCATGCGTATCATTAATGACAAGTCTCCGGTACATGGAAATGGTTTCACTTGCACGGCTCATCTTCGTCAGAGTCCGTTCACATATACCACGAGCATCATGATTCTGAATCTGTCTTAATACATTCTTCCCATCGACAACTAGTAGATGTGGCGCATCTCACACAGAAAGCCTCGTCGGTTATTCTGGTCTATAAATTCGCAATGGAGTTTTGACATGTTGAGCAAAGCTTTTCGTCAGTATGATTGACCTTTACCTATCGCTATGGCGACTATACCGGTATCATCTGGTAAGCCGTGTTTAAGGCGGGCAATAACAGACGGTTATTGACCACCTGTTAACGCAGGGAACATAACAATTTCTTATCATTATTTACCAGACTAACTAACCACCCTTATTCAGGATTTTGACTTCTGTTTACAATTTGTTTTAATTTGTAACTCATAATCTGGTAATCTAGAAGCAATATACAGAGGAAGTGGAGCAGACATTTGCCTTCATATAGCGCGTTTAGTGGTAACACAAGTCTTTCAGAATGATTGATAAGAGGACGTATTGAGATTGTATATCTGGGCAATTCGGTTCATGTTCAGACCCTCAGATTTAACATTATTAAATATGTGTTGTTCATTAAAATACCATGCGCCATTTAGGTGGATAATTTGATTGGTCATCAACTTATTAAATAAATGAAGATATATTAACATAAAAATGGCCAAATGTCTAACGATACAATGTATGGAATGTAAATACACTGGTATATTATGCGAGGAAGCCGTGTTCTGACAGCTGCCTACAGTCGGCTTGTGCCAGGCTTTATTCAGTTTGCCAATATCCCAAACAACACTTTTTGTCAATAACCTTAAAACATATAAAATTTGCTACTGTGAGATGTTTGGTGGCTTTGTGTTTAGACAAAATTCTATAACTAATTTGATAGAATCCAGGTTTCACTGTGTCTGTCGATAACTCACGATGGCTAGCCTGTATAAGCTGAAGTCCTGGGCACTGAATCGTCGTATCGTTATGACAATGCATTGACTCTCATTTATGCTGCAAATATAACCATTTGTAAGAGGAAAGGAATTGTCTCACATAGTTGTCTTGCAATAAAGCACAGATCAGAGGGTTCTAACTGAGGCAGAGAGCATCAGCACAGACATAAAGACCCATTCCACGCCACTACTGCATTCTAGATGCTTGTTTACGGTTCTGGGGTACAGGTTGATGATAAAGACTGAATCACAAACGGCTGGCTTGGCAAACAACCAGAAACACAGCGCTTCTGGAATATCGGTTCTCGCTAAACTTTATGAAGCAGAAACCTTAAAGAAGCCATAACGTATGATGTACCGTGTGGACTGACGTTACTATTTTAGTGAAATACAAACAACACTCAAAGGAAGGGGTCATAAAATAAACCCATAAACAATTCCCAAAACACCACACAACGCTATAAAGAGATATCTTTATATTTACTTTAAACACAAGCACAAGTTAACATGTTTTATATCGCATACTGAAATAGCAAAATATACAAAACAATTGGGGGGAAGTTGCATGATGCAAGTTAATAACACCTTCGTTAAATACCATTAAATATCATCGGAATTTAATTTAAATCTTTCAATTTATCGGCACAAATTTATAATTTGAATTAGATGTTTCGTTAAGATTCGAATGTGAGGATTTAATGAAACCCCAAGTTTGTAGACACGCCTGGGACAGTGTGTTATTATCTCCGGGACTAGCCAGTATATAAATCGTTATGCAACAAGCCAATGGCAGTTATTATACCAACAGCAGGCAGATAAAAACATAAAGATAAGAAACACAACTCTTTAACATCCAGGGCTTATTCGATTACAAATAATCACTCACAGAAAGACAAATGATTGGATCAACTGTATTAAATATAAGTAAACTGACGTTATGACGTTTGGGCACAGTTAATCATAACAAACCGACGTTATGATTATAAGCCACAACAAATCTGGAGCAGAATAATTAGTTTTTACCATAAATACTTAGTCAATATGTGCTTATTTTAACGTACGGTTGTGAGATAGAAAATGGCAAGCAAGATACTGTTCCCAAATCGTTTCTGCTTTAGTTCGGTTTTGCTGTGGGTTAATACATAAGCGACATAATACAATAAAATTAATAATTTCCTCATAAACTAACTGAAAAACACTTGTGGTCAAACCTTGTTTGAAGCCAGTGCCAGAAAAAAGACGATCATATCGTAAATTCGCTGAGCCTATTTATTGCATCATAACAGCTTACTTGTGAAGATATGACTGCCACTATAGCATCTCGTTTGGCAGGAACCCCAAAGTACATACTTGCAGACTATCTGTTGTAGGGAAACCAATCGATGTGAAAACAATAATGTATTACCCTCAGCTTATACTGATATTGCGATTAAATAGGAACAAAACTAGTCGTTACATGGGTAACCGACAATTACTGCTTACCAAGAACAAGTATTTCTAAAAAAAAAAAAAAAAAAGAATAGTACATATGCAATTTTGTCGGGAAAACTCCCAGTTTTCGTTTTATGACGCTGTTATTGGATGATTTATTTCGGAGAAGAGACGGGGAGGATGGGACGAGGGAGGAGGGGGTCCTTATCTATCCTGCATGAAGATTAACCAACTTCTTTAATTGGTGCAGTGTTATTGAACATAAATCTACACCACACGAAACTTTTATTAATTAAAAGTTTTTACGCAATCAATGTCCAACAAAAGCGAAACGAATTTTTGGTACAAAAATCTGAGCCAGTCCATCAAACAACCAATAGAAGAACTTCACTTGCACGTGATGGTCAACGTTTGGCAGGCCGCCTGTAAACTTAGTTGAAGCAAACAAATAAGATTCCGTTTTTCCGTTCACAGAAGTTAGAGGTATGTCGTTTCTTTTACGTCTTTCGGCTATTATCATCTCATTTGAATAAAACCGTCGACTTCTTAACTCCATGACTTGCGTGCAGCCCACATGGTCATAAACCAGGACAATTTTGAATGTTGTGATATTCGCAAAAATGGCGTTCGTGTGAGGTCATATAGCCAGGTAAATTACAGCTGTATAAATAAACCGGGACCATGCTATATTGTCAATAGCTGTAAATCAATCCAAATTCCTTTCTTAAAGATACCAACAAATTGATTTATTCTTAAATCAAAAAAATTGATGCTGGTTGACCCATATTACATGTACATATTTGGATGAAGCTGGATTTTCTTCGTTACTGTAGCTAAAAGTAGTGTATTGCCTCGTGACTTCATGGTAAGATAGTGATACCGCAGGTTTATCCTAAAGTTCCCAATCTGCATTGAAAAGCTAGATTGTACTTAATGGTAACAAACTGTGAGTATCTGTTATATGCAACTATAACTAATAAATCGCAGCTAAATATCTAACGGAAGGGACTTTCATAAACATAACCAATACAAGTTACCACGTTAGGAGATATTGACAAAACAGCATGTCTGCTAGGAGTGTATGGAATCAATGAGACAACCATGTTCACGCATTCCACTCATATACAGTCTTTTCATATGGCTTGTTTTACAGTCGGCTTCCCCGAGGCTTTCTATACTGTCCTTTCCTTGCCACTATACCGCTTTGGTTGCTAAACACGTTTAATGAATATTTCATAAGGGGACTGACAGTTAGCATTTATGCTGTACAAATCCCAAGGGGCAAACGTTGCGGAGCATTACATTTGGTAGTTAGCTTCATCAACAGTCAACTCCAGTAGTGAGTACAAGTGCACGTCAGTCCACCAGAAACCGATACTTTACGGTTTCTTGGTGGCAGCACTTTCATATAGAGGTTCACCTGGTCTTACCTTATCATTTAATTTAAAGGTTGTTTCTAAGCTTAAACAAGGTTATCCCAATCACATGTAACCCTTCCATAATGACGTAGACAAAACCATATTGTTACATTGCCGTACGAACATCTGAGAGCAGTTCGGAAGATATGCTGACTCATTCAAATTGATGAATCGCCTCTTGGATACAGACTCTACATAGCTCTTTATCTAGAGTTGTTGTTGGTAAACACGTCTCGTGAAAAGGAAATCACGTTTGAAATGGTGTGGGAAGTATTTGTCAAATATGTAGAAAAATGTCAATTTAATCCATGTGATAAGTCGGCAGCAGGAAGCTATCGATACTTTCTGTAACGTACCAATTATGATGTGTACTTATGTTTATCTTCATGCTCAATCATTTTTTCGTTCGGTTATTCGTCCGTGTGTTCAAGCGTTTTACTAATTCCGGTAATTCGCCTATTTATTTACTCAGTATTCATGATTTCCACTGATAAGTTTAATATAGTACAAGAGTAGTGTAACTCCGAAGAACGATAAACTCATTTTGAACTCA
>JARFOD010032188.1:0-10565 GCA_031763545.1 Mopalia muscosa
CGCATTTGAATTGAGTAGTCTGTAGATTCTGGGATTCAGGCATCTACTGACTCACATATGGCTCAGCAAATTCGATCCCAACGACAATTGGAACAGCAAATTCGATACCAAGAACAATTGGATCAGCAAATTCGATCCCATCAACAATTGGATCATCAATTCTGTACTGCCTCTCTTTGTACGGACCGAAGAAGTCAGCCGTATTACCATGGGGCACAGGCTATCAAAACGCAAGGCCAGGGCATCATGTTGAAACCTCTTTATTTTTATAATGGCATTCCGTGTGTGCGATAAAAAGCTACAAATAAAAAGAAAATAAAGAACATTAAGTCATTTTGAACAACAAAACTACTCCAAAGGATCGGAAACACGTCTACGTTATATCGGACAACATTGTCAGATTTGGTACTAAATATTTGATAAATCCTCACAAAAACAAAACAGAACTAGTCTATTTATATAAGGAATTAAAATGAATAAGATTTAAAATTTTGCCAAAAAAATCCCTGCTTCAAATGACGAACTACTTTCGCTAAAAATGTGACAAGGCCCTATACTATAACATGCGAGGGTATCGTGTGTATTCATACGCCAACATGGCTATTGACATTGCAGAAATATTTCTTAGTTCACTCAGAGGAGATTCGCCCATTAAACTTACTCAGCGAAATAGTCAATAAAATTGGAAAGAACATTGGAAAGAACAAAATGAGTTAACTTGTTGACTGATTAAATGAAGTGTCCATGATAATAATGCGTACTCACACGTGGATAGCTAGGGATTCTAGCAAAGGAAATTTGAGAAACGACCGTGGAAATGTGATTGCTGCATCCTCGTGGACATGGGACAGCAGAATGAGGCTGACCTAAAAACAAAGGCCAAGTAGCCACAGCAACGAACCAGGCTGCGCGAGACAGCTAAAAATAGAACTGTCATTTCGGTGACAGTACACTCCCCGTCTGATATCCTGGGGATATCAATACATATAAATGCAAATTCAGCAAAAAAAAACAAAAAACATTTAATAAGTTGAGTCGCAAAGAAATCGCAATCTATGCAGTAGTTCTGCAATATTAGCAAAGAAGAAAGGTTATTTGTAATGTTCAAGATTGTCAAAGTTATTTTGGTAATAATAAGATCAAATCGGTGATCGGACGGACATATATAGCAGGCTTTCCGTCTCGGATGACACGCACTTCAGCTTTCCTGACTTTGGAATCATCACTTGGTATTGCTGAGTGAACAACTGCTAAAGGCCAGTCACAGCGTGGTGAAGACTTCTCTTTAAGGAGCACTAGGTCACCTTCCTTCAAGTTCGGTCTCTCGATCTGCCACTTTCGACGAGCTTGAAGTCCTTGAAGAAACTCACGCTTCCATCGGCCCCAGAAGGTATCAGCGAGGGTCTGTACATGCCTCCATTGAGCCCGGTACATATCCTTTAGGTCTATTGGTTCAAATGTTGTTGTAACATGGTTGACTTTCTGAGTCAGAATAGTGGAGGGACTCAGAAGGGTTGGAGATTCTGGGTCTGTAGACACTGGCACAATAGGTCTACTATTAATAATGGCACATACCTCTGCCATAAATGTGACGAGAACTTCATGCGTCAAATGTTTTGGTGCGATTTCGGACATCATTGAGTCCAAAATTCGACGACTTACGCCAATCAACCTTTCCCAGGCACCGCCCATATGCGAGGAGTGGGGAGGATTGAAGATCCATTTCGTCTCGGAGTTGTATAAGAATGTCTTGACAGGATTGTCCTCAACGTTAACAGCATCGATCTTCAGGATATCTGTGGAGCCAATAAAGTTCGTTCCTCTATCTGATCGAAACTCTTTTACCTTTCCTCTGATAGCTATGAATCGTCGAAGAGCATTGACAAATGATGACGCGGACATCTCCTCGACGACTTCGATGTGGACTGCCCTAGTACATAAACATGTGAATAAAACAGCCCAGCGTTTACTGTTGGCCTGCCCCCCTCTTGTCCGACGAGTGATGACAGACCAATGTCCGAAGGTGTCAACTCCGACAAAGGTGAAAGGTGGTGCGGGTTCCAAACGAGCTTCAGGGAGATCTGCCATTTTCTGCTGTTCCTGACTTCTTCTTAGTTTACGACATTTAACACAACTGTGGATAAGAGAAGAAATCATACGTTTCGCGCCCATCACCCAATATCCTGCGGCTCTTACAGCTCCTTCGGAAAAATGGCGTCCTTGGTGTTTTACCTCTTCGTGAAAATGACGAATCAACAGGAGTGCAACATGGCTTCGACTGGGGATAATGATTGGGTGTTTCTCGGAGTATGACAAGTTTGACTTTTCAAGCCTTCCGCCGACCCTAATGAGACCATGGCTGTCGAGAGCAGGATCAAGATCGAACAGGCGACTGTTTTTTGGTACAGTGTTTCCTGTCTTCAGATATGACAATTCCAGTTTAAACTCATCTTGTTGAACTGTTTGAAGTATTAACCTCTTAGCTTCGTCGAAGCTGTCTAAGTTCTTTCTGAAGTTCCACCTTTCTCCAGAATGACGAGCGTTCGCAAACTGTTTAAGGAGGGAGATGCAGTTTACTAATTTCATCCATGACGAGAAACGTTCAAATCGAGATGATCCGAGGGATCTGTACTGCACTTTGGTATCAAGAGTCACGATGTTTGGTCTGACTTCTTTGTCATCGTCAGGGTGGTTTAAAGGAAAGTCGTCTTCCTGAGAAGGTGTGATCGAAGAGTCTTGAATAAGATGAGGTGGTCCATTCAACCAAGTACTGGTTTGAATGTCTGAGGAATGAAGACCTCTAGTAGCTTGGTCAGCTGGATTAAGGTTCGTTGGCACATAATTCCATTGATTGGGGTTTGTGGATCTAAGGATTCTTTCCACTCGGTTAGCTACGTATACATAAAATCTTCTGGACGTATTGTTTATATATCCAAGTACTACCTTACTGTCCGTATGAAACCGGACAAGGTTGGGTTTAAGCTGTATTTGATCTAGTACAGTTTCTGCAACTTCGACTGCAAGCACTGCGGCACACAGTTCTAAACGTGGTATGGTGTTTCCATGTTTGGGAGCCACCTTTGCTTTACCTAGAATGAATCCAATTTCTTGATCTTGCTCGCACTCAGTTTTAAGGTAAGCTACTGCACCGATAGCTTTCTCAGAAGCGTCACAGAACACATGAACTTCACAGGAGTTAGTTTGCCGAAGGGACTTGGTGATGTATGTTCTTGGAATGTGGAGACTTTCCAGTCGTTTCAACGATTTGACCCAACTCTCCCATTCTTGACGATAGTCTGGATCAAGAGGTTCATCCCAATCCTTGTTTTCTTTAATAAGGTGTCGTAGGAGTAACTTGCCTTCAACAATCACTGGGGCTACAAATCCAATAGGGTCGTAAAGACTACTCACCATAGACAAAACACCTCGACGTGTATACGGCTTTTCGGTTGAATTTACTGTGAAATTGAAGGAATCGCTTTGGAGATTCCAGCTGAGTCCTAGGCTTTTCTGAGTAGGAAGAGTATCCGAGCCCAAGTCTAAATCTTTAAGTTCCTTTGCAAGATCTTCTGTGTCGAATGAGTGCATGACAATTGGGTCGTTTGAAGAGATTTTGTGAAGTCGTAGATTTCCATTAAGACTAAGGGCTTGCTTAGTTCGTTGGAGTAGACTTATGGCACACTCGGTAGACGGAAGTGACGTTATTCCATCATCCACGTAAAAATTAGTACAGACGAACTCATTCATGTCAGTGCCAAATTGTTCCTGTGCTGAGTTTGCTGTCTTTCTCAATCCATATGTCGCCACAGCTGGCGATGATGTACAGCCAAAGACATGAACACACATCCTGTATTCTACTAAGTCTTGATCCGGGTCATTACTGCGGTACCATAGGAATCGTAGGAAATTTCGATGTTCGGGTTTTACTTTGAAGCAATAAAACATGTGCTCTATATCAGCAGTAACGGCAACAGGCTGTTTTCTAAAACGAATTAGGATCCCAAGTAAACTATTGACGGTATCTGGACCTGGTAACAACGTGTTGTTTAAGGATATTCCTCTGTACTGTGCTGAAGCATCAAACACCCCACGTATCTGATCTGGTTTGTGAGGATGATAAACTCCAAACAGAGGTAGGTACCAGCATTCTTCCTCAGGAGACAAAGGAGGAGCGATTTCGGCGTGGTTGTTATCCAACACTTTCTGCATAAACGTTACAAAATGAGTCTTTTTTGTAGGATTTTTCTTGAAGCTACGCTCCAATGTCAGAGCTCTGTTCACACATTGTGGTCTGTTGTTGGGTAGCCTTGGTCTAGGAGACCTAAACGGTAGGGGTGCGACCCAGTCGCCATCAGAGTTTTTGGTGAATTCTTTGTCCATTATGCTGAGGAACTGTTTGTCATCTATGGATAGGCTAACTTTGTTGTCTTCTGGTGTTATTCGAAATATTGAATTTGAATCGATGTCATTTTCGAGCATTGGTGGATTTTGTTTCACTTTGAAGTTGTTTGGACACGCCGGGAACACAGATGGTCGTCCGTTGGGTAGAAGGTAGGTTTTGTTAGCACAAATTATATTGGGTTTATGAATTTTACCAAGACACGATTCGCCGACGATAACCCAGCCAAGAGGAAGACGTTGTCCATAAGGTGAATTACGTGGGCCGATGCGTTGTTCTAAAATGTGATGAGCCTCGATTAAGTCTCTTCCTATAAGCAGCAGTATAGGAGCCTTGTCTAACGCAGGAATGCAATTGGCGATATCCTTGAGATGTGAGTGATGAAGTGCCACTTCAGGAGTAGGGATTTCATTTGTATTATCAGGAATGTCATTACACTCTATGAGTGTAGGAAGTTCAAGTTGATTATTGCCTTTCAAATCTTGAATAATGAATCCGCTCGCTCGTCTGCCCGACATATTCACGATACCAGCACAAGACGAGAGAGAATAAGAAAATAGATCTCCCTGTAGGTTGAAAAGTTCAAAGAAGTCTGACTTAGCAAGTGTGGTGTTGCTTTGATCGTCCACAATAGCATACATCTTCTGTGCTTTACCTGGGTCATTTTTGGGGAATACACTGACGAGGACAGTTTTGCTGCATGACTTGCCTTCAAAGGAGTTTCCACAAATCTGTGTGCATTTAGCTGAAATGGGATCGTATTGATTGTCTTTAACTCCCTCCCCGCCATTCTCTCTGTGAGAACTGCGGACATATGGTTTTGAATCACGGGTCTTGGCATGTAAGGCTGAAGGATGAGAAGTACTCTCACACACTGTGCACAAAATTTTGTCTGTACAATCTCTGGCAGTATGTGAAGTCGATCCACAACAACGGAAACAGATTTTGTTCTCTCTTAGAAAGTTTTTTCGTTCTTCGATTGACTTGAAACGGAAACCTCTACACTGATTAAGGCTATGTCGTGTGTTGTGAACAGGACATGTTGTAGGGGGGGTGCTAGAAGACTTGTGTTCAGTGTCAACATCGGTTTTACGAGCAGTAATTGCTGTTCTGGATCGGTTGTTAGATCGATTTAAAGGAGACTTCTCGTTTTGTTGAAATGGATATAGAAAGCTTGGATCATTTTTTACCTTGCTTACATCTCGAATAAATTCCACAAAATAAGAAAATGGCGGATAGGTGACGCCATGATGTCTCTTGTAGGAAGAAGCGTGATTTGTCCACTTCTCTTGTATATTGTACGGTAACTTGCACACAATAGGGGACACCCCAGACGAGGCATCGAAATAAGAGAGCAGAGATTTGTATTTAATGTCCTCTTTAATGGCCTCAATTTCACTGAGAATGTCTGCGAGGTCATATAACCTTTTATGGTCTTTATTAGACAGTTTTGGGAAATTGTTCAGTTTGTTCATCAGGGCAGCTTCGACTAACTCAGGGGATCCGTAACGTTCGTCCAAACGTTCCCATATTCGACACAAACCACGTTGGGGATGGTTGATACTGGCTGCCTGTATACTACTGGCGTACTTTGAAGACTCGTGCCCAAGATATTTCACTAGCAAATCCAATTCTTGGGATGGTGTGACTTGAAGCTCGGTCATTATCGAGGAAAAGGTAGCCTTCCATATGGCGTATGATTCTGGCTGGTCGTTATAAGGGATAAGACGTGGCAACGATAACTCTTTCTGTAGAAGAAAACGGGTAAAATCTGACACCTGATTTATTTCTTTAGAGACTGGTGTGAATGTCTTATTAGACGGAACAAACACTGGAGCATCTATATTATAACTGTCAGTAATATGTTGTTGATCTGTGATAGATGGGGTACCAGTTTTATTTGAATGTTTATTCACAGACTGAATGTTCACAACGGATTGTGGTTTTGATTGTTCAAGTATATATCTACTTGTACGGTGTTCTGATTGTTCAGATGGAAGGGAAATGTGCGATTGATAATCATCAACAGGTGAATGGCTTAAATCTCCGCATACAGATTCAAGGGCTTCGATTTCAGCCTCTGCAATGGCAGCTTCCTTCTGTGTGTTGAGAAGATCTATTTCCGCTTCTAACTCAGTTTTCTCCCTGACGGATTTAGCTGAAGAAAGCTGTTCTTGTTCGTGCAATGCAGCACACTTCTTTTTAAGGTCGGCTTCCTTTAAGGCGAACTCCACCTTAGTTCGAGCCGCTAGAGCCTTGGCACGTTTTCTGGCCAACCCAGAATGTGTTATATAATGTCCGGAGGTTGCCCTTGAAACATAGCTGCGTTGTGATAGGCGATCTCCTGGGACAGAGTGCTGAGACGATAGTGTATCTACCGTCTCGTAGGACGAACAAGGGTAGTGAGGTCCAGACATCAGACTGGTCGATGTTTGTGATTTCCACAAAGTAAGCTGGTCACAGTCGTTTTACTGTACTGCCTCTTTTCATACGGAACGATGATGTCAGCCGTTTAACCATAGAACACCAGGCTATCAAAACACAAGGCCGGGACATCATGTTCAAACCTCTATATGTTAATAATGACATTCTTTGTCTGTGGTAAAAAGCTACAAATAAAAACAAAATAAAGAATATTAAGTCATTTGTTAACAAAGACAAGAAATATAGGGATGGGGAGTCATTTGAACAACACTGAAAACTACTTCAAAAGGTCGGAAACACGTCTACGATATATCGGACAACATTGTCATATTTGGTACTAAATATTTGATAAATCCTCACAAAAACAATACAGAACTAGTCTATTTATATAAGGAATTAAAACGAATAAGATTTAAAATTTTGCCAAAAAATGTTACCAAAAAATCGCTGCTTTCAATGAAGGATTACTTTCGCTAAAAAATTGACAAGGCCCTACGGGAGCGCCACGTTTCGTACCCAAACCATTTCCTATATCGTGTGTATTCATACGCCAACACGGCTATCGATATTGCAGATATATTTCTTAATTCACTCAGAAAGGAAATTCGTGCATTCAAATTACTCAGCGAAATAGTCAATAATATTGGAGATTTTCTTCAACGGTGTTACCGTTTTCATCCCGGAGAAAATCGAGCAAAATAATAATAATAAAAAAAATCTAAATAAATGAAATGCTCTGAATAAATAAGTACGGTGAGCCACCATATAGAGCGACTTCCATGCAAATAAAATGTCACAATCCAAGACTCTAATATATCCTGACCCATCTCCTTACACTTACCATGATGCTGTTTCTGTTCTTATTGGCTTACTGGTATCTGGACAGATTGTCAATCTATATGGTTTAGATCCTTTCCAAATAAGGGCTAAAGCATAAAACGTTGATTTGAGAAATAAACCATATTTTTTTTATAATTTGAAGCAATCATTACATCCTTGATTAAATAACGATTAAGAACACTCTGGTGGAGATAAAAGCTTTTCTTGTTACGTATTTCGATTATTCTAGAAAAGAAAAACACAAACACATGAAACGTATAGTCTAATTTACCTACGTTTATTTCTAGATTAATTCGTTTTTTATATTTAGAAGCAATCATGCCATCTTTGATTTAATTAAGATAAAGAACACTCCTGTGGAGATGGAGGCTTTTCTAGTTATGTATTTCGATTATTCTAGCAGAAGAAAAAAATAGAACAACTGTATCATAATTGATCCATAGTCTCGCAGACTCATATATCCTATAATCTAAATTCTTTGTCGGAAATGTGTGCAGTCGCAGCTGGTTGCCAGCTTCCATATATCGAAATATATCCTTTGTTGCTAGCTGGGTGAGTTTCCTGTTGCCCTAATGGTGCTCCCAGAGCCTAAGGGACACCACGAACCTCCGCTATTGCTGCGTCTTTGTGGTTATCCGGTATTTTCTTTGTAAACAGCGCAGAATAGGAACGTCGAAACGACGATGGCGATAGTTACGCCTCTTCCCTGAATGGCTACGGAGATACATATATATGATTGATTATGGCTTTAATTTGACAGGTTAGGTCACGCCGTCACGGTTGACTGGTTACGTCTCGATTGACTGGTTACGTCACGACTCTATTACTTGTAGGATTGGTTACGTCACTGGTACCATAGAATAAGGCTCAACGCAATGCACACTTCTATTATGTTCACCAAACATCTTTATTTGCATCTTTACTTTGGTTTCTTTATATTCTCTTTAGTCATGATTGGTGGTACATGTTTGTGTGTGTGATTGACTGTAACAAATAAAGAACAAAATCTACTTTACTACTTAGAACTTGAAAAAAACTAATTTTCAAACATGGCTACAAATTGCAAAATATGAACAAAATAAACGATAAACAATATTTAAAAATGAACACTTAGATATTTACGGTAATTCCTAAAAGACGTCGGTCATTTCGCAGAAAACTACTTTAACATTGTGTTGTCGTTGCAACAAAACCCTTATTAGACTAAAAAGTATTTTAGCGTATAATCAGAAAGAACACATCGCAAACACGAGATTGGGAGTACCATAAGGCCTTAATGTTATTAATTTGGGAAATGGTCGTTATGTTTTGTACATATTTACCGTTTTTATCAGCCTATACAACCATCTGCATCTATGGCATTTAGGGCGCAGACATCTTTATACGATCATATTAATATAGTCAACGGGACAGAACTCCGTTTAGATTAATCTTTAAATTTGCATTATCTCCTTTGATTCAAACATCAGAGATACCAACATACAATGGGTCAAAAAACACCAGCATGCATATAATATTATTAAAAAAACACAAATAATCAATGATGATCAGTTTTGACCCTTACAGTCTTCTTTGTTTACAATAACATCCAGGGCGGTTTGTTTTACCAGCTGATGTGCAGGGATACACGGACGGACGGACGGACAGATGTAGTGGTCCTTTTATTCTAAATTTCTAACGATTTCTGTCAACCGTCGGGATCGTGGCAAAATTACCCGAGGTGGTTTGTAAATGTCTACAAGGCCTTTTTCTTCTTACATTATTGATGAATTTTGTCAGGAACACTTATTAATGCATTAAAACATGGAAGATATATCTATCAATATACGCAACAATACATGCACAATTGAGTTCAAAAAAGTCATATTAGTGTTAAAATACAAATATTAAATATTAAACAAGAAAACTGTTTATCAATCAAGCAGACATGCCGCATAACCAATTCAGTTTTCTGTACTTTAGCGACAGCACTTTAATTGTATATTATCTAATTATTTTCATTTGTGTTGCATCATCCGGTTCATCTCTCGAACGTAGGCCCTGTATACATATTCATTCTCACACCTACTAAGATTGGTATAATTGCGATGTCATGCTTTACAATTTTTCTTTAAAATGTAGGTCTCCTTTTTACAAGACAGATGCTAGCGCCAAATGCCCCTCTATATAGGTTGTTTGCAGAAGTACAAAATTAATAGGACAGAACCAAACGAATTTTAGCTCTTAGTTTCTGGGCTTGCCTGGCGCAATAATTTTTTTAAAGCGCAATATTGTTTATTCTCGCGTATCACTGTGCTTAACGGAATGCAAGTGTGGCGTTGAACACCACCCAACTGGATTGTCAGCTAAAAAGAAATGCCAGACGTATCACACGTGTGAGGATAAAAATAAGTGTAGCTCCAAATCATCAGTGACCACATGGTGTCAATTCCAGTTTTGAAATTTCAATTTTAAATTTGAATATCATGAACAGATGTTAATGTCTTATCTAGTCACACGTTAGTACAGCCAGTTCGCTACACTTATCACACGGCACGGAATTCTCCCCGTACTATATATATTTAATATGGGTCGATTCATACAGGAATATTGACGTTGTCGGTGATTTTATTCTAGCGGTCTATATTTAACAGAAATTATGTCAACTATTACTTCGTATATGGTAAGTTTTTTTATTCATATTTTATTTATCTTTTCAATTTTATAGACGATTTTTCATAATACGCTTCTGCTTTATAACACACTGTATAGCATAATACCTAATACATACATGTTTCATATTTCCAAGTAACTCCGGTATTTAAGTAACTCATATTGAAAAAGATGGGAAAGGCGAGGGTTTTTTTTGTGGTTGGGGAAGGGGTGTGTGTGTGGGGGGGGGGGGGGGAGGGGGGGCAGTTTG
>JARFOD010032199.1:0-10565 GCA_031763545.1 Mopalia muscosa
ATGGTGTGGCTCCGGCAATCGCGGGGGTGGTTTTTACGAGGTTTCATCCCGTTTTTCCATCGTAATAAGGCTGTGTACAGTGTGAAGTGGACAATCCGTCGTCATATAAGTGAAATACCCTGGAGTACGACGTTAAACACCAATTATTCAAACAAACAAACAAACAAACAAATAAACAATCAATTATCCGTCGCCGTAAAACTGGAAACAAACAAAGTGAGTCGACCCGGATGTCATACTGTTACTGCGTGACTTGCCTAATCCGAAAACAATCACTGGGCTAATTAGCTCGCGTTTTGGTTTGCGTAGGTTCGGCTATTTACTCATAGAGAAATAATCATCAGATGTTGGTTCATCTGTTCGTTTAAAAGTTCAAATATGCTTTTATGTAACCAAATAGACAAAGCAATTCACTTTAGTTACAAAACAAGCGACCTTGTTGTATTTGTAAAGAATAGAATTTTTGTTAAATACTCTCAGACCGGTACTAGTATAGGCCTAAACAATCAGAAAATGAAAAGACCGTGACGGCGAGAGATTTGAGAAGCTTTGTGGTTTTCTAAGAAAAACTTTGTGTATCAGAATATGAACTAAAAGAAAAACAAATGGAAGCTTTGAAGACAGCTTACTGTGGGAAAAATAATTTGTTGAGCTACCAACAGGATATGGAAAAACATAATCTATCAACTGTTAGAAACGCCACCGGTTGGATGAGCCACTGATAACCAGAGTAGTTTCTCCGCTGAATTCCTTAATGCAAGATGAGATGGTTAGTATTCTAGATAGCTGTAGTATATATAGTAAAGCTATAAGTTTATATTTATATAAATATTTGAATAAACTCAACTTAAGGTGTATTGTACCTGGGATTACAATATACAGGGTAACATGTAACAGCAAGCTTTAACCTTGAACCGACGAGATGCTATTCCTGTTTGAACGAACATTGCTTGATTTCACTCTTTAATATTTCCATTTTATAGCTGCAATCAGAAAGAAAGACTTAAGTACATATAAACGCCTATCTGTAATTTCCGTAGAAAGTATAATTATAACTGGGAAAAATGTATTTGGGATATGTAAAAAACGACCTAAAGTTTGACTTGATGAACCTTGTATTCGCGAATAAAAAATAAAATAAATATAAAAAATAGCGGCCGATTGAAGAAAGAAAATTTGATCGGGACGCTTCTGGTGTCTCAAACCGCTATGGCAGTTTTTCATTCACCCCTTCCTCAACCATGTAAATCAGCCAAAGAGATGTTTATGCTTGACTAGTTTCATTCACAATTCAGATAACTTAATATTCAATTATTTGTTTAGACTGCAAATCTGTGAAAGTCAAGCAAATAGTATATTTTAATATTTATGGTTTATTTTTGACAATGTTAATGGGGGTGTATTGGGATTCAAATAAAGCCGCTTTTCCTCAACACTGATATTAAATATTAATATAAGAGAATTTGATACTTGTTTTATAATTTCATATTCCGTAGGCCCTATATTTCAAATATTTTTATGTTTTTACGGACCTTTAAAACAGCCAAAACTTGTGAAGGAGAAAAACTCCCTTCAGCTATAGTAATAGCCATGTAGTAATGTATATGCACGTTGACAACTGTCAATTTCACCGGCTTTCCGAATTCTTTACGGAAACGGACGAATGAGAACAATACCGAGCATACCTGATTTAATTGAGCCTCGTTCCATTTCCCTGTATATTGTAATCCCAGATAGTGTGGAATTCTCACTCTGTTTCTAGATAATCAAAACAAAAGCCTATGTGTACACTAATCTAATTGAAACCAGATATTAAAAACGCTCACCGTGTCTTGTTTTTAGCTAAATCGAGATCTAAGGCAAGCACTCTACTTCAACAGTTCAATTAAACCAAGCTTACTGAATAATTTTTGTGTCTTTTAGAAAGTGAAGTTTAACAGTATTTTCGTTATTTTGGGATAACACTTTCTTAGTTTGAAAAGATTCTAATTCAGAAAATTTTGCAGGTTGAAACCCGTCAGGGAATCGAACTCACGACCCTCAGAGTAAGGAACCGAATCGCCAGCAGTAAATGCCTCACTCTAAGTGTCGTGGGTTCGATTCCCGGACGGGTTTCAACCTGTAAAATTTTCTGAACTAGAATCTGTTCAAACTAAGAAAGTGTTATCCAAAAATAACGAAAATACTGTCAAGCTTACTGAGGTGCACGAAAGGTCACAGTTCCAGCGGTCCAATAAAAACACAGATAACACGTGGCCATGGTAAACGCAGAATTCAGCCAAACAAACAGAAGGATATGTAAGGTACCAGAAAGGGTTACTAATTTATCGTTCATAGTTCTGTATGTCACTGTTTTGCTTTCTCATTTAACATAGTTCACTCAGAAATGTGTCTCCGGGTGGCACTCAATGTTCGTATAATTTTAATGATTTCTCTCCAGGACTTCAATTGATTTTTGGTTGCGCGCAAAAATACTTTCCCTATGGGGTAAATAAGCCGATTTTCAAAGATAAGCACTTTTTAGTATGGTTTCATGATATTTCAAATTGTATGGAGCCCTATAGAATAGTACGAAGATTGAGAGGGAGTTGTTTGGTGTGATCATTTCATTGTGTTTTATTTGTTCAAAATCGTGACAAACAGGGAAAAATACATATTTTGTGTTACACCCTATATAAGGTCTTCAATTTATTGTGATAATTCACTTTTACCAACTAAACATTAATCAATATGAAAACAACTTACTATAGTCAGTTAGCCATAGATAAGGTGATGTACAGACGCCTTTACAAGAATTGTCACACTACTGTTTTCGCTTTTGGTAGCAAATACAACTTCTGTTATAAAATAATCAGTTAATTTGGAACCACTGTTTAATACGACTTACAATGTAACTTATAGATAATACATATATTATCAAAATCATAAATTATCATCCTTGTATAAATCGAATAACCTTAGTAAAATAATAAAACAATCAATAATAGCAAGATACTGTAAACCGGCGAAAGGTTGAAAATTTTTTTAATAAAGAGTGGTCAGATCGTAAGTATAAAAGTAATGCATTTATCAATAATAACCATCAATATACCAAACAAAGTATTTGACTAACAGCATCTTTGTTCACTACAGAAAACTGATCTTTATTGGAGTTAATTGTGGGATTACGTCATGCCAAAATAAAAAAAAAACAATAAAAAAACAACATATATATATTAACTACTCACATCTTAAAACGGTTTACAGTAACTTCACTACTAACACTCAAACATTTTGGGACAATCATTAACGAGAGAGAGAGTGTCAGGACTTCAGTCAAAATTATCTCGACTGTCGTAACGAGGTCAGAGAGGGTGTGATGAATCGCAATGCATTTTTGTAGTTAAGATGCTCTTAAGTTATTGTTTTGAAGCCATTCTGTTCAAGTTTGTAAGAACCGGAGCTTCTGCATCTATGCTGAACATCCTCTTCATATTACCAAAAAAGCTGAAATGTAAGAAAATTAATTATTAATTTAATCACTGGTTTACTCTAACACTATAATATAAAGTTTTTTATAATGCACTTCTAGCTACAATAACAATTTAAATATGTCATTATGGCTTTGTCCAGAAATGCCCACTCCAATTAATATGCTTCACATTCATTTGATAAATACATAATACATCCCCTGCATTGTACTTTATATGATTATCTGTTTCTCTCTGACAGAACAATGAACTTATCTTCGACACCACTCTAAATAATGCTTACTCATTTACTGTTTACTTATGTATAATTACTTTTTTAGATCTCATTAATTTTAACTATTAATTATTTACTTATTTATTACTTATAACTGATTTATTATTATAACTTCTTACATATTTCTCATTTATTACATACTTATTTCTTACTCATTTACTTACTTGTTACTTCCTTATATCTTTATTACTTACTTATGTACAACTTAGTTGTTACTTATTTTCTTATTACTTACTTGCTTCTTATTGATTTATTTATTGATTACTTACTTATTACATATTTACTTATTTGTTATTACCTAATTTCTTAATTATAAAAATAATGATAATCTTTTATTTCAGACATGAAGTCCATAATAATATAGCAATTAACGTGTAATAAAAAGAAATACAATACTAATCTATTTAACAAAACTACATTGTTACATGTACAGCATACCTTGCCATTCAGCTGAGAGTTCTGACTCCACACACACATCCGAGTTTAACAGCTTCATAAGTGTGGTGTTCGGAGATACCTCGATTCTTTGTTTAAAACTTAAAATAGCTTTGCGCAAAATCTCGCCAAAACTAAGAATTCTGTTGATGGAAAACATGAAACTGGCACTACAATCATATCGGTAGTGTAAAAACCACCTGAACGAATTGTTATATATAGTAGTAATATTTTCAGAGCCGTGTGAGTATTTTCAGTTATTTTATTGACCGTAAGCCCGGGGCTCATTGGTATCAAATACATGAACATTTATATCACAATACATTATTTTCATTACAATAGACAAAGTCATGTTACACGGAAATCGATTTGGTGCGAATATCTAAGGCTTTAAATACAAATTTTGCTAAAGACCGCAACATGCGGGTTTTATCTGTTGAGAGGAGATCACATAATTTAAACATAGACGGACGTAGGGTATATTATGGCTTAATGAGTTGTTGTCTGATTGTTTGATACGCGGTACACTTGAGGATAAAATGAAACTGGTCTTCCACATCACCACCGTTACATATTCTACAGAGTCTATCATTTAACAATGTATTATCATAGGGACCAGTTTAAATACTAAGGTTATGAGCATTAATTCTGATTATTCTTATTTTCCATAGGCACATTATTCTCTACACTCAATTAAACCTAGTGAACATCATATGGCTTAATAGTACATTATGTTCCATACTAAAACACAGGAAAACTTGAAATCTGTATACAAGGCGCACACTATTTGCCGGAACTACTTCCATAGGTACACTATTCTCCACACTAAATTAAACCTAGTGAACGTCATATGGATTAAGAGTACATTGTGTTCCCTACATGATGCTTGCGGTAAATTTGAAGACATCCGCGTGTCTTGTCTAGTTAAGCATTGCCATTCACAAAGCGTTTGTACGATTTTTGCCAGAATTTATCTTACCCAATACAAAAATGTTGTACTTTTGTGGGTTGTATTCTTGCCAAACAAGCAGATTAGAAATAATGTTTATTTGTGTGTTTCATTGGGGTTTGACGTCATTCTCAAGGGTATTTCACTTATAGGACGAGGGTTATCCACTTCACACTGTTCCTGGTTTAAATACGATAAAAAGCGGGAAGAAACCTAGTAAAAACCACCCCCGCGATTCTTGGAGTCACGTCGTGCAACTCTCGCATATCCGATGGTCGACAGGAGGACTCGCATCCGTAAACGGTACATCGAAGTAGGATTAATAAGCAGACACGCTAACCACTAAACCCCAGGGTTAAAGTAAAGTAAATCGGCAAATACTTTCGGCGAGACCATAACTTTCTCTGCTCAATTCTTTCTTTTCTGTTTTTTTTTTTTTTGTCTTTCTGCGTTTAATTCTACAGCCAGATATGAAATAATGTATACTTATACCATTCTGCCGTCGGCCATTCAGAGCTCTGTTCAATATTTTTACTTCAGGTCATTTAAGAAATGGACGTATAAACCTTCTCCCAATACATAATATATAACAATTGTGCAAGATGGCTACATTGGCCATAGGTATAGAATTTGCAATAGAGTTATGACACAGAAATCTGATGTGCTCTGAAAACTAGAGCTTCTTAAGAAAATTACACAACTTTTAAATGATTTTTGTTGTTCTTGTGTTGACCTAACATTTAATTTTATTGAAATTTATAGCCGCGAATAGAATTATTGATGGATGTGTTTTCTTCTCAGATTATATTACAGGCAACAACATAATAAACAATCATAGACGTCTTCCATTTGACTAGATCGACATAATTTAGTCAGGAATATTCTTTGCATCCACCGGTTTTCTATATTTAAACGGCCATTTTGAGCGTACGAGAGACGTGAAAGAGTGGCTTTTTGGTTTATCATTATGTTGCTCGCTATAGAAATCCTGGACGTCTGGATACAGGCAGTTTGTTTGAAGCCCTTGAGGAAAATTGACTCTCCTACATAATGGAAACGACTGATACCTGTAGATGAATAATTGCACAACATAACCTATTTTTAGCTGATACGACTTTATACATTAATTGATACAACTGCACTGATTATATATTTCCCATTAACAGCTGTTCCAGTGCTCAGAGAACAAATGCCCCATTAACATCTGCTCCAGTGCTCAGACAACAAATGTCCCATTAACAACTGTTCCAGTCCTCAGACAACAAATGCCCCATTAACAACTGCTCCAGGGCTCAAATAACAATTGCCGTCACCTCGTATATCATCTTGGGCTCAGAGCCTTGAAATCATAGACGTCTGTTGATAAAGGAGACTCAATCAAATCTGTTTTTTGATCTTCGTAGTCTTCGATCTTGTTGGTTTTACAAAAAGTGTTTTTTTATGTTATTGCTGACAAATCAAACTCTAATTTATCTAATAGAAACAAGTTACATTGTTCCGGGGTGATAAATCACAAAATTAAATTATACAAGTCGGTTTACCTCAGGATTTGACCCTCGGACTTCTAACGCCAATACGACATCTTTGCCGATGACACACATATATATGGACTCGGCAAGACTATATCAGACCTAAAAATCAAATAAGATATAGTGGTTTTAAAAAGTGTATGTGTATAAATGTCAAAATTACAACCATCCAGAACGAGCACAGTTAATTGTTGTAACTAATTGAGTTTTCCTTCATAATATGGACGAGATATCTTTACGTGTGGCTTAAAGCCGTTACCCAACTCAAACAAACCGTACTCGTCGAAAAGTCATCCCAACACAAACTCAACACAGACATAAAGAAACCCATCCGAAAAAAAAGAACTAAAATGCAAAATAGTTTTTTGTCAAGCGTTGGTTTTGCCTTTTGTGGTAACTGCATGGCATAGAGTGCTTTATATGAAAACATGTTCTGAAACGTCAATTAAAACCGAAATGCTCATCGCCATCGATTAATTTATTCATGAAACTGCTTAAAGACTTGTACTTTTTATTGATGAATTTTCACTATTTATGATTTGGTCCGATTTTTTTTATCTATTTTATATTAATATGTCATGTAATTGATTATACACTGATTGAAGTTGTCTTTTAATCAATTACTTTATCGATCAATTGATTGTTTGAATCGCTATTGGAATTTTGAGATGGATTCAACAAATTGAGTTTTAGGAATGTACATTGCTTATAAAAAGTATGATGACCAACAGATAAAACATCATGAATGAGATAGATAGAGTTATAATTGTCCCAAAATTAATGTTCTAGAGTTCACGTTGACAAAAAATTACTTTAAATATCAGAAACATCATTTTTTGGCATGAGAGTTCAAGTTAATGCGTGGAGTTGGAAGTCAGAGTATGTACATTTATAAATTTCTAGGCAAAACATTTTCTGTTTGTTTAAACTATATGAAATCTAACAAATGCAGTCTTGACGGATAATTCTAACCCTCCACGGATTAGGTGCCGTGTGCAAATGTACATAACAAGGAACACAGCTCAGCGGGCTTAATCAGACGACAATGACAGTTCCGATTCCCTCTCTCACAGACTCGCACTGTATGAGCATACCAATAGTTAAAATCCATGTCGAAGACAAAACTTTAAATCAATAAATTCATTATTCCGTAAACAAACTTGTGGTGTTGTGAAATTTTCAATTCCCAAAGGGGTACGACACGTTACATCCCAGCGTGCGATTGTTCTTGTACCAAATTTCCGTTAAGAAAAAAAAATCAAACATGGCCCCCTCCGCTTCAAATTTTGTTTTTTTAATTTTATAAAACATACAGCACCAATAGGGAATTAGTTGTCGCGAACATAGTTTAAAACATATCTATTTCACAATCGCTATAAATCATAGCATCAAAATATCATAAAATTGTTTTGGAAGGCTTTTCCTGCAGGGTTTTCGCTGTTTCACAGCTGAGCCGAATGGCGTGGTCATGGCAGCAAGCGATGCCAGGGGAGGCAGCTTTTTATTTCTGATTGGTTGTTGACAGTTTACTGCATACAAGGGGGCATTTAGGGAGAGCCACTTTTGATGCCGCGAGAGAGCTCTTTATTCGGGTTAGAATGGAGTTTAAACCCTCGACATTGGTCTTTGTTAAGTTTTTTAAGACCTCTGTCGTCATTTTGACACCTCGTCAAAACCCTCGACATCTGCGGCGGCTCGTGTTTTGGCTCGGTGTCAAAATAACGATAGAGGTCTTTAAAACCTTACAAAGACCTCTGGCTCAGACTGAAACCCCTAACTAATACGCTTTAGACGTTTCTCTAAGGCGAACAGAAGTGATACACGTCGTGTAGGCTTGTATGAGGTCAAATTAACATTAGGGATACAAACTTTATGAACCTGTTGGAAGAAACCGTTTCTCAGTATTTTCGACATGTGGAGATGTGAAATAAAGGTTTATTTTACATAGGTGATTTTTTTTTTTTACACAAAGGACATTTTTTTGTACACATATATGTCTGTAGGTTACCCATAACACAACTCGAGATTAAGGTTTTTTATTAAGAAACTTGTCTCTGGGAGTTATCTAGAACATAACATGATTTTTCGATTTTAATTTCAAGATTTACATCCCTGTGCCAGTGTGATTGCTTTTAGAAATATACAATGGATCAAATGTGAAAAGAATTTCCCGTAAAAATAAACTTTCATTTTATATAGGTTTTCATCTTCTTTTAGACATCAGTGGACATACTTGTAACACATATAAAAAGAGTATCACATACGTCCAAAATAATTCTAAATACGTGAACTAAAAGCCAAAAAAAACCCCAATATATGAAGCATAAAGGTAGAAGCGATAAAACCCCTTACCATACACTAAAGCATATGTTAATGAATCTATGTGCATAAATTTGCAAACAATTATTCTTCTGTTCTCGAGGTAAATACAGATTTTATATTTTGCTTTTACATTTAAAATACCCATGGTTCCATGTCATCAGCCGGGCCTAATTATCTAATTACAGAAATATAAATTAACTAAAAAAATTGAAAACCATTCACACATAGGAGTTTTTAAACATTTTATTGTTAATAATTTCAGAGATGCACAATGTACAATATCGAATAGAACTTGGAAATAAATTTTGTTGAGTCGTACATTTCTAGACAACATCTTTAAAACAGTCAGACTGGAACTAGTTTGATGGAACAGAAAATAATCTGGAACAAGACAAAAAAGGCGATGAAACGACACAATTGATTTTAATAATTGTATTTATATATTTGATAAGAACAAAACTTTCAGTCCAATTAATTGATAGTTACTCTTGAAACATATAATTTTATAGAACATAGCGTTAATGGTTAGATTAATTATATCAATATCCAGGCTGGACCATGTAGCATAACATTAATCAGGAACCGTCCAGCAGAGCTTATTGGGCGTACCGGTACGTATCATTTCTATTTAATACGCAATGATATAATGTGTTTCAGAAAGCTGCAATTTTAGCAATTTCAATACCAGCTTGGAGCAAAAATGAAGATATCGGTCTCCGTCAATAGGCAATGTGCAGTGTAAGATTTGATTTGCCTTCAAAACTAGTAAAGTGCTCAACAACTATACCGACGAAATAATTAAAAAATATGGCAGTAAAATGTTGGATTAAAAATCTTATATTGTTTAAGGATATGGCGCGAGACAACTATTATGCACTTCCGTTTTCGAATATAGTTCTGATTAAAAATGGTGTGTCTTGTTTTATTTGTTCTGGTCCTGGAAATTTGTTTTTGGTGGAGTATGGAGATGTGAAGTAATTCAGTGGATGCTTCTGGTCGACGTTATAGTATACCTTAATAGGTCGCACTTGGTATATTTATCACAATTTGATGGAGGGGATATTCGGTTGTTGTTTACATTGCAAAATTTCATCAGTCATGCCCAGTCAAGATTTTAACCGAAAACTCCAAAAGGACCAATTAAGGTATGTGTCAGGGGTTTTCAACGAAAGTTTGGGAGGGAAGCGTGGAGCCAGACTTCAACATTACGGGTTATGGCAAAATGACATGAACGCCGCGATCTTGCCATGGAAATTTGGCGCCACTGGCTCCGTCAAAGAGTGTTTCAAAGTCGAAAGAACATTATGAAACAGTGAAATACACTCCGCCTTTATGATAGTTATTGAACTAAGACAGAACTTCGATATAACCACTATAAGAGACTCGCGAATAGCATGCATATTAAAGGAGAATGATCGAAAAGAATCTTGTCTTCCTCAGATGTTTATTGTGATATTCCACCAAAGGCGATATACTATTTGAAGAGCGATAATGTATTTAATCGTTTTTTTGGGCTTTTATGATTTTCTTTTGATTGGTGTTTTATGGCAGACAGGCAGTAAGAGTGTTAAGGAGCTTGTTGAGCT
>JARFOD010032210.1:0-10563 GCA_031763545.1 Mopalia muscosa
TGATTGGGGTTTAACGCTGTACTTATCGTTTATTTGTTTGATTGGGGTTTAACGCTGTACTTAAGGTTGTTTCAATCTGACGGCGCTCACCAAATCGGCGCAGGAAACCAAACTCGATGCACTGCCAACAAACAATTAGAAAACAGGACAAATACAGGAAAATCACAGGGCATAATACAAAAACAAAACACGAACAAATGGGCTGCATGTTGCCCCTTGGCTCTGAAAGCACCAGGGCAACAGGAATCCCCTGCCTGCCATCTGTCTTAAATTCCAAGTGTATAATTTTCTGGAATTTAGATTTTTTATATTGGCACTTTCAGTCTTCCGATGACTAAAACTCATTCGATTAGTTCATACTCAATCGTGTTATATCTTCAATGTTTGTTAAATTTGTTGTTTTGTTTAAGAGAAGTTGAACGTGTATGTAGCGAAACGATAAATATGTCTAGCACTGCCTTGTATTGTGTTAAACTTTGACATATAAAGATACATATGAAGTCGTATAAAATGTCGGTTTTCATTTGAATGTACCTCTTAAGACATATATATATACAAGTTAGTGAGCTAGTGTTGAAGAGAGTTGAAACACTCACTATACCTAAAACATCTCCGATCTAGATAAGACTCTAGGTAGAGTCTGGTATCTATGGTAACAAGGCATGATAGGAGACAGCGGTCAGTATACCCTCCCCCAATTCTTATGACTCAGGGAGGGGGTGAGGAGGGAGAGGGGGAGATTCAGGTTAACTCGTAGACTCACTAACAGAGTGCCAGCCAAGGGTATAGGCTAATATTTTTCTTGGGTGTCGTCTATATGAAATAGGAATCTTCAAAATGTATTGGCACTGTTGATCTTATAGCTTAGGAAGATGATAACTATTTTCGGATAAACACTTCACTTTACTTAGCTGGTAAGATGGGTCGAAAAAATTGCGACTATTAATAGCTGTTTTCGCAGAAGACTGATCTGACTGTAAGAAAGATGTTTTTGTTTCACGAGGCAAAGTAACCCGGAACTTGTGGTAACGAACGCCTTGGGGGAAATCGAGCAGCATCCAAGATGGAATTACTGCCAAATGAGTGCGAAGAAACTGCGGATATTGAAGGATCGTACAGGGAGTTGTCCTGAGACCGTAACTGTTTCTTCTTCTAACTTACTGAAGTCCTGTTTAACTTCTTGTGATATACTTGTGATAAATTCCGCTGTCAGGATCCAATTCTCTGCTTATTATAAAGAAAACCAGAGGTAAGGCTAGATCAGTTTCCAAACATAATTACTATTCATACGGTAGAAACGTCAAATTTTACGTTTGGCTCTAATAATAAAACAAATTTCTTAGGAGCGGAAGCGCTGTTCTTAGTTGCGACTTTAACACTTTTTAATGTTTATTTATGTTTTATATTTTCTCTTCGTCATGTTTTCTGTGAACATGTATTTCGGCTGTGAATAATAGACTCTTCGAAAATCTTAAGCCTTTGGGGTTGTAATAACCGGCGCACAAGATGAAACTGAATGTATATACAGGCACTATATGAAACGTTTTATGCACAATCCTGATGGTCAATGGTCTATTTAACCGTATTTGATTTAATATTTACAACCTGAAAGCTCTACGCAAAGATGGAAGAGGCGGTCCATTGACCTCATTTTAAAAATACCTATTGGATCTTTGCAGTGCGTACTATAACTACAATTAACCCAAAATTTACCAGAAACCAAAGCGAGTATTTTGAAACATTGTTACTATAAAGTGCAATAGTTTGTTCGGGATACCGCTGTCATTAGACCCATTGTGGTTTCAATTATTAGATATTCCTCAAATTAGTGTATTTCCCTGACCCGAATAGTAAAATGGATGGCTTATTTCCAACCAATCTATGTCCGCAGATAGGTCAGAGATAACGGTTGCGAGGGAAAATATATACTGAGCTGCAAACAGTTTGTATAAGTGACCCCATGTGAGCTATATATAGCCCATATCTTCGGAATGCAAGAATTCTCCCACCCACAGTAAAATATTAGGCCTACTACAAGTATATTAAGTACGGGTAGCTTTTGGTCATAGATAACCTACAATAATAGAGAAACGTTTCTATACACAAATTTACAAATATTAAAACACATTTGTTCAGGTATGTCTATTAATTATTAACATGTAAATAGGAATACTTGATTTGAATGATTTTTTTGGAATAACATAGGCAGTGGGCTGAGTTGGCACCTGCAGAACATATTGGCAGTGTGTATCGTATTAGGTTTCACGCCCGTTCTAATGTCATACGGTAAAAGTTACATGTACATGTACTATGGTCACTGAACTAATACTATCACTGGAGAGCAACGCCAATTCAACTGGTCGGAGATATTTCACTGCGTCCTTAACATAATACTGTCACGTGAAAATACAAACACAATTTACCAAAAGCACGTTATTTACACCACTGATGTAAGCTACAGGCGTGTAATAGGAAAGAGCAAAAATCTCTAATCAACATGGAGCTATTTCTGTAGTTTCTGGCAGCTAATCAGATCTGTGTCGAAATGGGTTCCATGACAGTACCTCATCGCTATAGAAACAAACTTCTTCAATGCGCATAACTGACATAGAAGAATATTCTCGTCCAAGTTTTATTCGGAATGTTAATAAAAGTGACTTAATGGGAGATTTTAGAACCCAACTCTTATGGATTGGAAGTATAAAATATGAAATTAGTTTGTATTTCATACAACCCAAGTTTCATAACAATATAGGTCGTTTATCTTCAAATCTTATATAGAACGGCATAAATACTGTGCTATAATAGCAGAGTTCTAGGTGATTGATTTAAGTAGTTTTTTCTTTCTTTTATTATTTTAAACAGACTGACACTATTTCGAACCTTCCACATCCGTGCGCAGAGAACCGAGCCTTGTCTGAAAACCGCTGGGAATTTGATGAGTGCCAATGTTTGTGATGATCCACAAATCAAAACAGATGATATCATTAAGATTATACCTGTCAATGGGACACCACCTGGTCAAATACAAACACTGGTGACACACCAGAACATTGTGAGTCTTCCTAAAGCACCATCAAAACAGTTCAAGCAAGTGAATAAAAATAGTAAAATAGAGATGGGCAATCAACAAGGATCAGATAATGGAAAGAGCAATTCAAAGAAAAAATCAGAGAGAAAAAGAGGGTCTAGGAAATCTGCAGACAAATCAGACAGCAGTCCAAAAAAAGGGAAAACTCCGCCAGCTTGTAAGGAGGCTCCACCGTCTCCCAAGCAAATAGACCCGGAGAAAATCAATGTACAGCATGTGGCCGGTGCCTCTGTACTAGAGACTTCCACTACATCTGATGTGTTTTCTGAAGCTGTAGATCATATCGATGCATCGGTCCAAAATGTGTCGACAAAGACACACGAGTCGTCTTCTGGGGATAACATATCACATCAAAGTTTCACCACGCCCCTGTCAACACCACAGGTCCATCGAGCCAAACAAAAGTCGCCAGCTGGTTATCCTGTTGATAGAGTTGATGAGCTGGGAAAGTCAATTCAAAAAACTATCATAGAACGCTTCTCTAGCACTTCTCCAGAACCTCTAGCAACAAAGCCCCCTTGCGCACACGAAATAAAAGACCTACCTCAAACACCTGTTGGCAAATCGGAAATTGATGAAATCAAATCGGAATCTAATAAAACCGCCTGTATTGAAGCAAAAGCTCAATCAGCAACAAATTGTGCAACACAGGATATTTCACAAGGGGTAAACCAGGATACAGAAATCCGAGTCGAAGCCACCAGTGTAACATCGAATGAAACTACACCTGTACCAGGTGTAACGGCACATCCAACTGACAACAAGACCGAGACAGTCAACATTTCTGACCAAAAACACTTGGACGAAGCACAGTCTATGTCAAAAGAGTGTGTAACAGAAATGAAATGTTCAGAAGGTCTGACTGATGATTTCACCAAACTACCCTTTACTGTGTCTGTTTCTGAAACAGACAGCCCTAGGATAAGCACTGTGGAGGATAATAATCCGGAAGAACAATCCAATTTAGGGCTATCTATATCAGATCAGCAAGACCTTGAAACCGATACTACAGCGGTTCAACCAGTTGTCAAAGAACTTGCATCCAATGCAAGCAGCTCTCATGCATCTGATATGGGTACTAACGACGAAGTGTTACTGAAAAGCGCATTGAAAGAGTCTGATGTCAATTCGACTGAAATTGCTAATGATTCAAATGTATCTACGTTAATTCAGAGCGAATTGGTTCACGCGAAGCAGACATCTCTACCTGGGGGATTGGAAAGCTTTGAGAATGAAACTCTGAACAATACCGCGGATGTAAGTTCTAACGGAGAGACATTGGACACTAGTAAATCTGAGCTAACAGCATTATTTATATCTGAGGCAGACATTGTCAAATCTCACGAACTTCAGATAAAGACTACCAAAGCTAACAGTAGTCTCCCGGCTATGGATGTGAAGCCTGTAGAGCCCAATGTTGACGAATCAAGTAGGGCAACCACCAGTAATCAGTTCCCGAAACAGAGATTGTCTGAAAACGCAACTAAATCGGCCACTGATAAAAAGTCAAATTGTCGAAAGTCATTTACGAATGACCCACTTGTTGACAATCTACTGCTGCTTATTAAGCAAACTCTTGAGGCAGACGACAACGATTATCCGCCTGGAACATTAGTTTCCCTAAATACTGATGATATCAAACAGGGAGATCCAAATCAAAGATCTGAAAAAAAAGATGACGTAGATAACGTTGTTTGTGACACAGAAGAGATCATGTTTCTGTCGGCAGATGCTGACGACGATAAAACACTAACCCCTGATGATATGAACACGTTTAAAAGGTTAAAGGAAAGTGCTAATCAGGATTCTGATATTATCGGAAATGTAGATGATGATACGTTAACTGCAGAGGACATGGCGGAATTCAACCGAATCAAGAAAAAAGTGTTCAACGCTGATACTGGAAAAATCAACCAAACCGATATTGATAGCGAATTCTCATTTAGCTCGATGGATAAATTTGACCTGTCCTCTGGTGAAACGACAGAAGATTCTGTCATCGAAAGGCCGGTCAAGAAAGTGGCCGTGTTAACTGCAACACAAGAAGAAGAATTTCGTCAAAATCCAAAAACTCTACTGGTTCCTAAGGAAGATGAAGTGCCCGTGTTGGCTAATGTCGAAACTTCCCTTTTTACTGAATCTGGTGACTCGCCTAATCCTGACGAATCACATGTTGAAGTCAGACAAAGGTCTCTAACGGAAGAAGAAATTAGGCGCGAAATTAGAAAGTTTATGATTCCTGAAATGAAAGAAGCTTTGCCAAAAACTGGCAGTCTGAATCGAATGTTAGACGACTTACATGATATCACTCCCACTTCTGACAACTTCCCTGATTTCGAGGATGGAGACAGTGCGGCATCTCCAGAATACGGCAACGGCTCGGGACTTCGGTCGCGTACTTCTATCACGTCCTCTGAATTAGATATATCAGAACACCGTGACGATGTAAGTACAGACAGTATGTATGCTGATGACGAGGACGACTCCTCCTCTGAGGTGCTATTCTGTAAGACTTATACTGAGCCTGAGCGCGGGACAGAGGTGCTGGTCAGTTGTACTGTGGTCAATAGCGCTCTCAAGAAGGAGACTTGTAGCAGCGATGAGTTCTGGGCAGAGAGTTCGGCGGCAGAGGAGGCTTACCAACAGGTAGAGCAAGCAGCAGATGCCGTCAACAAACACTTCTCTCACGCCAGATCACAGATGCAGGACATACAGCATCATTTACAGGCACTTCGCCACCAGATGCAGCATATGGAAAAACAGGTTGTAAAAACATACAATATGCCTTCAACGGATGAGTATGATTTCGAGGAAGCAGAACGCCGAGCAATAACTGACTAGCAGTGGGTGATTGTGGAATATTGGCCAGGTTAGCATATCTAATTTTCTGAACTACGCTGAGAGTTTTAATAGTTTCTTTATCTTGCCAATCGTATGTGTCGTGAGTTCACTAAAACTTTTTCAAATGTGGTTCCGAAGCATATAAAGCAGAAAAAAATACTTGGACATATGAGAACAGAATCAATTCCATTTTTTCGAGAGAATTGGAATAATCAGAAAGTGTTTATCATGTTGTACATTTAATTGCGACGTTGATGGTTTCGTGTATATTCCAGTTTTAGGATACATTGCCAATATCAGCCGCTTGTAACATTCAACATTAGAAAATAAATTAACAAATTATTAAGTTATTTTCTCTCTCTTTGTATATTTTGTGATAATCAAATGTTGACATTTTGGGGGATTTTGTGATTTGAAATCAAAGCACAATCGACATATTCTAATTGCTCCTTGAATAATTTCAAATGCATTGTTTGTTTAGCTGATGTCAGCGAAGAGAAGAAATCAAACCTGTCAAAGCTGCGCATCAATCAGGGCAAATGGCTTAGTGGTTATCTATAGCTGTATGTGATAATCAGTAGAACCAGCATGGGCTTGCACCCGGTCTGATTAAGATGCCTATAAGAAGTAATCACGTAATATAATTTGGTGCCCAAAAATGAAACAAAACTTACAGTAAGATGGAAAATGATGTTTATTTTTTTTATACTTCCATGTAAAAGTCTAATCAGATCGTGCCGTTCCCTTGATACCCAAATCAACTGTTTGTCTGGTTTAATGGTTAACCCAACCCTGGGCTTGTCATTATATGGCACGAATAAGAACCGATTAGGGGGAACCTTAGAATTCCACCTTAAATAAGTTAGACCAGAGCGAAATCGGAAACTGGGTTGTTATAATTTTGTTCAAAGGCCCATGTGTTTATTTATGCAGTGCAGAGACAAATTTAATCGAGAGAAATAAGTAAATATTTGTTGGTCAAATTATAAGAAAAAATAGATTTGTCCCTTCTTGACTACACAGGCCTGAGACTGTGGATTAGTTGAAAGCGTCTGTGCATAATAATCGTACTTCGATGTACTTTTCTCGGGATCCTGTTCATCTGTCTGCCATCATGAGTGAGTCGATCACACGATGTGGCTCCGGTAATCGTAGGGTGGTTTTGGCGAGGCTTCCTCTCGGTTTTCACTCGTCATTAGGTAAGGAACAGTGTGAAGAGGACAATCGTTGTCATATAATCGGCTATCTACATCAAACAGTCGCCGAGCCGTAAACATCACGATTAAAATAGCTTCAAAGTTTTTGCCGACTCCTTTTAGTTCTCCATAATATGGCGGTCTCCGCCAAATCTCTGTTCGATAAGAAGATTCGATTGTTTCAGTCAGGTGGCGGTGACGGCCGTGTCTTGGAGAACTTTAAGATTCACAGAGACCATTTTATCCGCAATTAAAAGATGGAAAGAGACATGCTCTATTAAAAACAAAAAAAAATGTTCGGTTCGTTTACACAATAATCACATTTCATATAAGGAATCGGCCATCCAAATGATTATAAATAGAGATATTGACTTCCACTTATTTGGATAGCCGAATCTTTATATGAAATGTGATTTTTATGTAACAAGAGAATGGATTTTAGTCAACTGTATTTTGGTTTCATGCGTGGTTTGCAAGTGTAACAAAAAGGTAGTTGTGTAGCGGTACCACGGTGAAATAGATAAAGGGTTTCGTGTGATTTCGCTTTTATGACTCGGAACGTGTGTTAATTGTTGAAGTCTTAACATGAATAATTCTATTAAGTTTATTAAATCGTGCTTTATTAATTACTTTTTATACATTATCAATACGAGCAGAACAAAAAACAATCATTTTGTCAATAACGTGTCTTATTTACTGCTAAACTAGGCGGGTGTGCACGGGATAACGCTGGCTTTCATTGAGGGACTCGTCTGTGTACGGGATAACTCCGGCAATCGTGTGATGACTCCGTCTGCGACTCCGGCTTTCATGGTGTGACTCCGTCTTTGTTCAGGATGACTTCGGCTATCGTGGGATGACTCCGACTGTGACTACTTTTGTGCACGGGATGACTCTAGCTATCACGCAGTGACTCCGTCTGTGCACGGGATGACTCCGGCTGTCACAGGGTGACTCTGTCTGTTCATGGAATGACACCGGCTATCATGGAGTGTCGCGTCTGCGCACGGGATGACGCCGGCTATCATGGGGTGACTCATTCTCTGACGGGCTATCATAGGTTGACTCCATTTGTGCACGGATGACTCCGTCTGTGCACGGGCTGACTCCGTCTTTAATGGAGTGACACCGTTTGTGTACGAGATGACTCCGGCTATCATGAAGTGACTCCGTCTGTGCACGGGGTGAATCCGGCTGTCATGCAGTGACTCCGTCTGTGCACGGATGTGCACTATTTGATCCACGGTGCTATCATTCCGTGAAAAGAACCAGTGTACTACATTCCTTGAAATAATGAACGATACTAGCATTCCGTGAAACGATCCGCAGTATAATCGTTCCATGAAATTATCCAAAGTAATATCCTTCCATGAAATTATCCGCAGTACTATCATTCCGTGACATGATCCGCTGTACTATCATTCCTTGACATGATCCGCAGTACTATCATTTCGTGAAATGATCCGCTGTACTATCATTCCATGAAATGGTCCGAAGAACTTCTATTGCATGAAATGATCCGCAGTACTATCATTCCGTGAAATGATCCGCAGTACGATCATTCCATGAGATGATCCGCAGTACTATCATTCCCTGAAATGATCCGCAGTACTATCATTCCATGAAATGGTCCGCAGTACTATCATTCCATGAGATGATCCGCAGTACTATCATTCCATGAAATGATCCGCTGTACTATCATTCCATGAGATGATCCGCAGTACTATCATTCCATGAGATGATCCGCTGTACTATCATTCCATGAGATGATCCATTCGTGAAATGATTCACAATACTAGGGCCTATCTGTGTGTGAAATTGTATTTCGTTATTTGATGGATAACACTTTCTTAGTTTGAAACGCTCTAGTTCAGAAACTGCTATACCTTGAAACCCGTCCAGGAATCGAACCCACGACCATCAAACAACCAGTAGTAAATGCCGGTCACCTCGACCACTCAGCCACCCCTCTTTCTACAAAATAGATGGTTTATTGTTAGCTGGAGATTCGGTAGCAGACATTCACTACCCCTCTGATACAGCTCTCACAGCTGAAAGCAAGGAATGAATTTTGTGTCTTTGTAAGAGCAAATCAAGAGTATATCTCTCTATGTCGTAAAACTGGGGAATAAATTCACGAAATTACTGTAAACTTGGAATTGACAGAAATGACTAACTCGTTAAAGGAAAAAACCGCCACGGTTATTAAACCTAAGCAGGAAAAAGGTTGTTTGACCCGGATTGTGAACATATTTGTCAAAATTACATTTGAGCGTCGGACTAGCTACTCAGCTTTTATTTTCTCTCATTGGTAGGCCTAGCAAGTGCAGGCGGCTATAGGTTGGGTGCAAACGCCAGTAATCATACACAGCTGTAGAAACGTTTTTTGTTTCGTTGCCGATGAGGCTCGATCAATCATCGGCAGTTTCCTTTGCCCCCAAAGCACTATTTCGCTGTCCAATACAATATCAAGGTCTACACTTTAAAGAGAGATGTATTATGTACAGTTTCTTTGGTAAAGATTGGATTGACAATCAACTTATGTGTTCAGGTAACTTATTCCTAACACAAAGAAATCGAATAACTGGTGGGGTATTGATCGTCTGAGTTTACCTAATGGTTAATGTTCTGCTTCAAATCATTAGGACCGCCTCAGAAAATAAAATAAATAATCATTTATAATGTACAATGCCAATTAAAAGTGTTATTATATTTGTACATAGGGTTTTTATCACTTCTCCACTCGAAAGGCAGTGTTATTTGGCCAACATATTCACAACGTCCCATTAATTATTGACGCTAGCAGACAAAGGTTGAATATGATACGGGGCACTCATTATGACTGACAGGTGAAGTACACGATACCTTCCGGATACACCACAGAGGACCGCGTGATGTGTTTACCTGGTGGGTGCAAGTCAGATGACCGCGTGGTGTGTTTACCTGGTGGGTACACGCCAGAGGACCGCGTGGTGTTTTTATCTAGTGGGTACATATCAGAGGAGCGCGTGGTGTGTTTACCTGGTGGGTACATGTCAGAGGACCCGGAGTTGTGACTACCTGTTGAATACACGCCAAAGGAATAGGTTGTGTGTTTACCTGGTGAATACACGTCAGAGGACCAGGAGGCGTGATTACCTGGTGAATACACGCCAAAGGACTAGGCTGTTTGTTTACCTGGTGGATACACGTCAAAGGACCAGGAGGCGGGATTACCTGGTGAATACACGCCAAAGGACTAGGTTGTGTGTTTACCTAGTGAATACACGCCAGAGGACCAGGATGCGTGACTACCTGGTGAATACACGCCAAAGGACTAGGCTGTTTGTTTACCTAGTGAATACACGTCAGAGGACTAGGTTGTGTGTTTACCTAGTGAATACACGTCAGAGGACCAGGAGGCGTGATTACCTGGTGAATATACGCCAAAGGACT
>JARFOD010032221.1:0-10563 GCA_031763545.1 Mopalia muscosa
GTAACATGTTCGCCTTAAAAAGCCTATTAATTTATAAGCCTTGCTTACAATGTTGTTTACATGGGTTTGGAACCCTAAATTAGAAGACAGAGTGACACCCAAATACTTTATGCTATTTACTCGATCTAGTGGTACGCCGCCGTCAATATTATATTTGCCAAAATTTTATTACGTTTTTATAGCAGCACATTTCTTGTCAAATTTCAGACTGTCAATGCTGACTATCAATCTATTCACATATTGCTTTACTATGTGCATGATCATTATCTTCTGTCAAATTTCAGACTGTCAAATTACAGTTTTATCCAATTTTGGTCAGTTCAAAAATTACAGAGTTAATTACTCAGTCAATTGCATACGGAAAGTTACACAAATTAATTATCAGTGTAGGATTTAATACCAGGAAAAGACGAGAATGCACTAATTGAAAGTCCCTTTATTTTTTTTAGTTTTCATTTCAGTTCAGGCGCTAATTATAAGTATAATCCGCCATTGGATGACGCCATGCCCTGTTGACTGTCTATCTCTAATAACACTGTATTAGCTATTTAATCTGGTGATAACAGCTAATCGACTTTCGAGCAACTGGCCCCAGGGGTTGGTTGCTCGAAGGGCTATTAAATTTAATCCGCTGTTAGATGACATCCCACCATTTTGTAGGTCTATCTATAATCCGGTATTAGCGATTTAGCGATCTGGTGTTGGCTACTAACCTTCTTTGCTCGAAGACGATTAGCAGATTAAATTGCTAACACCTGATTAAAGATAGGCCTACAACATGGCTTAACATCATCTAATAGCAGGACAAATTATTATAGGGCTTCAGGCATCGAGCCAAGGCCTTCTGTTTTGAAATAGGTACCGGTATTCTATTTTACATGCAGAGCCTTTACAACTTATACGGCATATCGTATTATTAAAGAAGCCGAATAGAGCACACTCATTTGTCGTTTCTGTGATATTCAGTGGATATTAGTGCCCAATATAAATATTCAAGGCGACCCAATATTTCCCCATATTTCTTGAATAACAATCAATCTAAAGCACCTTTCTAACGGCTGCAACAGAAGTTTTAGTAAAGATATAAAAAAAAACAACTGAAATACCAAGATACTTGTGTAATTTAAGCCACACACAGCTCATGAAAATAATCTCTACTTAAACCATTTGTGGAAAACGGCCTCAGGAGGAATAACAATGAATATTTCATGATAACCTTGATTACATGTGTTGCAATAAACACTTTTGAATAATACAATCCTTCGAACCAGACAATTTATTAGCATCAAAACACGATGCTGCGTCGATATTTCCATTTTCTCTAGCCAATTGTTTCTATTCCGAGATACTCTGCATTTCAACACATATCTTCTAGCCAAGGGTTACTATTCTGGGCTACTCTGCAATTCAACCCTTGGCAGAAAATTAATGTACAATGAGAGTTTCAGCTATGCCATCTGGCGGATAAAACGACAAAGGTTTTGTTAACTGTTACATTCGCCGCCATTTTCACTAACCAAGTCTTTTAATACCATAATATCTGATCGGATGCGTAGAAGTTCCCATGCATCCAATCAATTGCCTGGAAGCCGAGTCCCATTATACATAAATTATCTGCCAAGGGTTGAAATGTAAAGTAGCTCGGAATAGTCACCCTTGATTAGAGAAGATGCGATATTTCTATCCCTTGGACTTCATTCTGGACATTTTTATACTCACATTGTCTATCTTAGATAAAATTACCCGTTTTGGTTCATTAGATGTATCTTAACACTGGTACCTAGTTACATATACAGCCACAAGTAGGACCTCTTTCCCCTCAATAGACATACCATATGTCCCCGTGTTTAAAAAATCACAAGGTCTTTACGTGAATAATAAAAAGCCTAAATTATTATAAATTATACGCTTGCCCATATAAAACAGAACGAAATAGAAGCCATTTCTCGTGGCCAATCATCGAGCGCCCACGTGGTCTTTATGGTTACCTTGAGGCTCTCGAAGTAAAACGATAATTGGATAAGAAAACACATAACATTTGCCTCTAACCTACTAAACAGAAATTTTCTAAGACATTTTTTTATCTTTAAATAATTTATCAAAGTTGTAACCTCGTCCCAAGATTTCTCGGGGGCGTAGCCATCTTGTCTCTTTCCCTTTGAAGAAACTGCCCGAACTTCTCCGAATGGGTTTGGAGGTTTCCGTGATGACGCGAGTTGGGCCGGTAATTTGTCAATTGTACCATTTAGACTTGCAGACGCGACAGCTACACTGTCCCTACACATGACTGTTAATAAGTGTTTTTTGTCTAATTTCAAATTATTTATTTTTTTTAAATCGTCTATACGGAATCAAAATGCCTCAGTCTGCGGCCATTGTATTTACCAATTTCACATCTATAACCCTGGTCAAAAGCAGTCTAATGGATTTCCCTTGAAACGACCGCCTGTTTTAAAACAAGGATCAAGACTGTGACACGGAAAAGTTTTACTAGCAACAGAAATTCAAGGCTGTGCTCCGAACACTGTCTTCCTGAATGTTTTGAGAAGATTAAATTGCATCTGTTCGGAATAAGTCCCACAGAGAACTACGAAAAATGTGTGTATAGTCTGACTATTGTTAACGTTGTAAGGAACAACAGCAACGTAAGTCATCTGTCGCATGGCATGTCAAAGCTGATAGAGAAGAACAAAGTCAGTTTTCTGATTGTGTTTTTTTTAATTTATGTAATTTTCTTTCAAAATACACAATACTGATAATTAAGTATTTGGTAGAGTGTTCTTGAATTGAATTAAAATAAAAAACAACACTAAGGCCATCTTTATCGCCGGGAATTCCCATGTGATATATCTTGCACCCTCGAGGACAGAATAGCTTTGAACCAGAACGGTCAATTGAAAATGCCGCTTGTCATTCAGCTCCCACCTGCAACAAATACAATTTTACTTTGAGAACAAACGTAATAACTGTTTTATGGCATATACCGAATGAAGGATAATAGTTTCTTTGCTAGCCACGATCAATGGCATAACACAATTTAAGTTGGTGTTGGGCGAAAACCTTCTGTAAAGCTGGTATACAACGTTGAAGTTACGTAGTGTGTTTCCTATGCTACTCTACTGAATTTACTCATGTGACTACTGTGAGAACATGTTTGATAAAAAAAACATATCATAGAATTTGTCTATCCACAACATCTCGCACGGACAAAGCAATCATGAAAACTTATATGTTTCTGTTTAAGTAGTGTACAGTTAAAACAGACTGCGCCATTGTTCAAATGTGCTCAACACTATATCATTGACATATCACACCGGGAATATTTGGGTACAATACAGCTAAGCACTCTAATCGACTCTAATGGCTTAGCCAGCAATTCAAATTCTTATATCTGGTAAATGGTCTAGAAATGTACACTGCATCGAATTGAAGTTCTAATGTGACAGACGAGTTGGGGTATTTTCTGTCAATCCTTAACCCTTGGACGTAGCACATAAACAGGCACAGGATCTATAAGATTTTCGCTGAAAAGCTCAAATCCAAAGTGACTTAAACCTAATGTTGAATTTGGTTGCACTGTTATAGACGGTGTGGTCCGGCAACGGATTTAAGAAAGATACGTTTCCAAGAAATCAAATTAAATCATAGCGAAAAAAAGCAAAGAACCAGTAGACGGTATAAAGGATATACAACGTTAGACAAAAATCGTTATACATATTCCTGCCCATGGCTATGAACTATGTAGATAACGTGCCGTACAAGATTTGGAATCCGTTCATACTAAATACTGTTATTATATGTTGGGCCCCCTCAGAAAAAATATATATCTTGTACCCCCTAGAACAGAATAGCTACTAGACCAACTTCGGGGGCCTTTCGCTTTGAACCAGAACGGTCAATAGGAAATGCCGCTTGTCATTCATCTCCAGCAACAAATACAATTTTACTTTGAGAACAGACTGTCTTAAGGGAACAACTATAAGAAAATTTCATTATACCCTTTCTAAAGGAATTGCTCCTGAACGCAAGAAAAATTCACGGCCTGCTGACTGATGGACCACCGGTTCTGACTTGGTTTGTTTCGTTCATGTGCCGACCGAATAATTCAAAACAAGGGTTAACCCTTGCTCTGACAGATCGATTGACTGACTTAATAAGGTATTCCTCTCTTGGCGTGACATTTTGGGTTAGGAGCCAATACATCCGTTTTTCATCCATCTACAAAATGTCTTGCAGAAGGCCTCTGGTACCAATAACGGTTTATGGGTTAATCTACTTAGCCGTTTATTGGCCTGAGGCCGGTTGCTTGGAGTGCTATTTAATTTAATCCGTTAGTGGATGACGTGACGCCAAGCCAAATGCCTTTCTCTAACCCGGTATTAGGGATTTAATCTGGTATTAGCGGCTCGAGCAACTGAAAAAAAGACGAAAGGTAAATTAATTACAAATGTAGCTTAAATTGTTTCTCATTTTGAATAAAATTCTTTATTAACCACAAAATGAATCGTACATTTAATACAATCCCAGTGATTGAATATATAGGAAATATAATATAATTGAAGTATCGAAAATACGTAATAACTGATGACATGATAATAGTTTCTTTGTTTCGCTTCGCTTGTTTTCCGGTCACTTCCCGGTAAATTCTTATTTCCACAGAATAAATAAACACACAATGAATGGTAATTGTGACCGGTGCCTACTCCGTGACACAACTGAACATTTCCCGTTATAATGTGTCCCTTGATGTTCTTTTCAATCGCATATTGTGTGTTGGCATATCGAGGCCTAATATAGACAACATATTAAACCCAATAAAAGTTGCGACAAAGTGTTTAAAGCAGTATCTGCGTATATTATAAACACAGGTATAAGCACTTAAAACGCAAAGTTTATACTTATCATTAGCATACTTATCATTAACTGATCTACTGATATAAAGTTCTGATGATATAGAACTGCATTCGCCATCAATACAAATTTCCATTCCAAAATTGGTGACGATAAGTACAGACCCCGAAGGGACTCCAAAAAGAGGATAGTAAAAGATCGCCACAGTTCAAGCTAAGTCAGTGAAGATAAGAAACCAACATCAAAATGTGAGTAGATTTACCACAAACAAGCTATATATCCTCAAGTGTAACAGAATTGGCACAAATTGCTCCAGGCTGACAACAAAAGAATACCAGCTGAGGTAATTAGGTCAATACTAGATTTACTAAAACGGCATTTTTATCGCCGTCAACAAGGCATTTAGAAGAAGCACTGTGTGCTTCCGTTTGATTAACCGGTATGTGTTCTTAAAAATATCGACCACTTGGATTGCCCTTACCGTAAACGTGGCTTTTGGCATACCAGCATGAATCAGTACACCAGATAAGCGGTACTTTCTGCACTCGATTAATCCCCATTAGTAGTGCCGGATATATCGTAATTTGTTATGTCGCAGTCCTCTTTACAGTGAAAATAAAATTTAAGTGCGACGTTAAATACTTATATAACAACAAAAACCCTTTACCCGCCCTGAGAGTTAATTGTTTGGTGATGTTTATCGCTCTACTCCACTTAATTTACTAATGTGGCTACTGCGAGGAAAACATCTCATAGAAGTCGTCTATTCACAACATCACGCGCCGACAAAGCATTCATGAAAACTTTATATCTTACTGTGTCATTGTCCAAATGTGTTCAACACGATATTATTGAACGATGACATCCGGAATATTTGGGTACAACAAAGCTAAGCAGTCTCATCGACTTTTCTAATGGCTTAGCCAACAACTCAACTTCCTCTATCCGGCAAGTGGTCTAGAAATGTACACTGCATCGAATTGGAGTTCTAATGTGACAGACGAGTTACCGTACTTTCTGTCCATCCTGAACCCTTGGACATAGCACATAAATAGGCAAAGGATCTATAAAACTTTCCCTGAAAAGGTAAAATGCAAGTGACTGAAACTGTATGTTGATTCTGGATACACTGTTATAGACAAGGTTATCTGAAAAAAGGATTTAAGGAAGAGATATTTCCAAGAAATCAGATTAAAATGATAACGAAAAAAGCAAAGAACCAGTAGACGGTATAAAAGATACACAACGTTACACACAGGGACAAAAATCGTTATACTTATTCCTGTCAATGGCTATGAGCTATGAGAAGTACTTGGCATACAAGATTTGGAATCCGTTCATACTAAATACTGTTAGTATATGTTGGGCCTCCTCAGAAAAAATCAAAACACATTAATTTATGGAAAATTACGAAGTAATGTGTATGGTATTTTAAGGCACATTTAACATCCGACTGATTTTGATATATGTCAAATTATAACAACAGTGAAAGATTGCTTTATTCAAGACTTCTTTGCTATAATAAACGTAACCGCCAAATTCACTCTTTAAGCTATTATCAGGGGAGTTTTCTATCAAGCAATATATATAGCTAAAGTCATAAAACTTTCACGATTGTGGTAGGCTTTATACACTCTATGGTATCAATATAGAAAACCTGCAAATACAATAACATTCCGAGAGATCAGGGCCTGTGTAAATTATCTTAATCTGGTCGAATAGAATATTAATATCATATTTTATTATGTTGTGACCTGTACTTAAAGCTATGAAGATTTTGTTGATTGGTGTTTGAGGTCGTATTCAAGGGTATTTCCCTTATATGACGACGGAAAACGTATGAAAAAACAGTTTGGTCTATATTCTGTTCAAGGCCTGCTTCCTCGGTCGATCGTAAGAGGCCAGAAAAGAGGTTGCTTTCTGTTGCCCTGGTGTTCGCAGAGCTAAAGGGAAGCAGATTTGTTTGTAATGTTCTGTATATGTGTCCGTCGTCATATAAGTGAAATACCCTTTAGTACGACGTTAAACACTAATCAAACAAACAAACAAAACCAAATCTAGAAAATTCAAAAAAGTATTCAAAGCAAGAACAAAAAGACTTTAATATACAAGGTCATCTGACAATACACTTAACGAACGGATATCACTGACTCACTATCACTGACTCACGTCATATTAAACCTATCTTAGACTTATCCGTTTTAACATATAACGTTATTAAAAGATCGTTAACAGAGATTTGATGGAATACAACATGACAAGGCTGTCATTCTATGATAATAAAAAAAAAAAACAATGAAACTGATAGGCTGTAAAAAATATTAGCTTTTTTTCTGAAACCATATTAAATATACGACCGTCGAAGTAAAGAAGTCGGCATACAAATACTGTGAGAAGCAAAGTCTTAAATTGTTATAAATACACGTTCTTTGTCTATATTAAACAGAGCAAAGAAAGAGTATTATTTCGATGCCAATCATTGAGAGCACTCATGGTCTTTATAATTGCTTTTAATCCCGAACAGTCACTTTCTTGACATTTCCATTACCATACAGCCACCGTCGGGCTAATACAATTATACTGTAAGAACAGACTGCGTTAACGGAACAACTATGAGGACATTCCATTAAACCTGTTCTCAATGAACTGCTTCGGAAGCTCACTGTCCAGAGACTGATGACCCATGGTTCTGACTAGGTTCCTTTCGCTCCTGTGCCGAACGATTCATCCAAAACAAGAATAACTTTTACTCTGACAGGTCATTTCACCGACTTAAAAAGGTGTTTCATCCCTTGGCTTGTCATTCTCTGTTAGGAGACAATACATTCGCTTCATCATCCAGCAAGAAATTGTGTTTTTGGTCCAAGCCGCTGGTATATATCAATAACGGTTTATGAGTTAATCTACTTAGCCAGGTCCTGCCCAGCGTACTGCGAAAAACTTGTATTGACAGTGAAACTCAAATTAAGCAGATTACTTCATGCAATTGTGACAACAACAACAAATGCATCTTTTTCTAAAATAAAAAAATTATTATTAATGTATAACTTAAAGATGGACACTGTGTTGCGATATTTGTGGGAATATCGAAAAATATTAATAAAGGTATCCATGAAATAATATGGTTTCATGGAAAATTAAATCATACGGCATGTATCAAAAGAATAATGACAATTTCGACACTAGCTACTATCAATTACATAAGTCAATGTTATTGTTATATTGGTGTAGGCGGTAGGTTGTATTGATTCTGTTTTTCCGTACATGTGTTTGGCCCGTTCTAAAATATAATAAATTCTACCTCCTACGTCGAGACATTGTCTTCGTCTCTTTCACTATATAAACTCTCGCGAGAATACGATTGGTGTTTGACCCAGTCTCAGTTACTTGACATACTTCGATTCAAATTATTTTTACCTTGTACAACCCGAATATTTCGTATCTCCTGAGGAGGCTTTATCTTTTTATTTCACTGTTCTTTGGTCATAAAATAACTCCGTTGTTGTTGTAAATAACTGTTCAATCCTTTCACGTTCATGTCTAAGACAATAGTTTAAGACGATTCCTTGGAGATATCTGTTGATTAAGTCTGTTATCAGATCACATTGTCTACTTCAGCGTGGCCAGAAGGATAAATAGGTGACAGTCGCTTTAGATCCAGCCTATTATACCGTCTACTGGTCCAAAAGCCTTCTAGCTTCTTTGATGCGCTGCGACCAAGGGAATAGAGTGGACAGACAATACATCAGCTCGTCTGCCACATTAGAATTCTATTTCGATGTAGTGTGTTTTGACAGCTCACTTGCCTTATATACTTGATTGTACGTTTGGCTTAGATTTGGATATCTTTCGTTCATCTAGCTGTACCTTTGGAAGCGCAGGAGGAAGAAACAGTGCTGTATCAAAATGTTACTGGATTCACATAATGTCAGCTTTCCACCACAATTTGCTTTAAATAGAAAACGACTTGAACAGAAACATGTAGGTTTTATGAAGATTTTGACGACGTTTGATATTATGAGCAAACACTTTTTTCGGAGATGTTTTCCGCATGTGTTCATCTAACATGACCAACACAGTCGGCTTACGAGCGAATTCGTGTGGGTACGGCATTAAATAGCATTGCAATGCAACAACACAATAACGTCTAAGCGCAGTTAAGAGAATTTGTTTTTTAATAAACGTTTAACATCGTAACGTCATATTTTCGCTGATGAAGACAACAGCAACATAACAAATTAACAAATTCGGAAATTATAATCGGGCTAATGGAATCTGTAAAATATTACTTATCTGGCGCACGGATTCACGCTGACATGAGAAAAAAACACACAAAAACGAGTTTGTAAGACATACATTCTAACGTTCTGCACACTGACCATTATTTCCATAGAAGACAGCAAACGGACTGACCAGAAAATGCTTTTTCGTCAACGAATTTCAATCACGTAGTTGGCCGCTATATTAAAGTGGCCTTAGTATTGACCTAATTACTGTAGCTGATAATTCTTGCTGTCCGCCTGGAGTAGTTTGTGACAGTTCTGTTACAATTGAGGATATAGTGGTAGTTTTGTGATAAATCTAATCACAGTTGCGCTTACTTTGTTATTTCAATGGGCTTAGCGGAATTATCTGGATGAATTAGACATATTTTACTATGTGCAAGTGAGCTTCGAGTGTTTTGTTTTTAACATTATGAATTGCCTGTGTTGTTTATCGGCTTACAATTTACAACTTCAGCTGACAAAAGAGTATCCCAGTAAAAAGTCAACCAAGTAACTAGACGTTAGATACAAATCAATCAGGGTTATTTTAAATGACGGAAAAAAACAGTCCAACAATTTTGGGGATTATGTACAACTGTTGATCAGCTATCGGCTAATCGATCCGGCATGTATCAGAAGTGGTTAAGTTTTTTTGTCAAGGTGACATTTACAATAGCTATTCTGCAACGACAGCCTTCATTCTATTTCCATACCATCAGTGTTTTAAAGCCTCACTAGGCTTAGAGTTTTATAGGTTCTCCATAGTGGCTTCAGCTAGTCGTTCATCACTGGGCGGTAATAGGCAGTTATTTGATCGGAATGTTGTCTAACATTGACAGTGTACAGTCTTTATATCAATACTACTGATACCCCTTAACGGTAAAACCATAAATCAGTGAGAACAATTCTGACTCATCTAGTTTGTATGGCAGCTTTCAAGTCTGGCTTAAGCAGTTGCGATATATTTAGACGTTACCAGATATCTTATGGTGTTTTCCGTCACTTTACTTTTATTTTTCTTTTATTTTGTGTTAAAGTAAGCCCAAATACATTCCCTGATAGAGACCGACAAAAGCATTGAACCAAATCTGCGATACAGCACTGGAATTGACTCAGCGTTGTGTGTGATATATATAGCCTGAAATTTGTGAACTGCAAATTTTAGTGAATTGCGATATGTGTTCATGTTACAGAAATTTACGATCCGCGGCCGTGGCTTAGTGGTAGCGTGGCGCTTTCTAAACTGAGCCTGCTTCGAATTACTGTTCAGGGGATCGAGTCCGCCTGTCGACCACCGGTATATGAACGAGTCATATGTTGTGGCTCCGGCAATCGCGGAGGTGGTTTACGAGGTTTCTTCCCGGTTTTCCACCATAATAAGGCTGTGTGAAGTGGACAATCCGACGTCATGTAAGTAAAAAATACCCTTGAGTACGACGTTGAACCC
>JARFOD010032232.1:0-10562 GCA_031763545.1 Mopalia muscosa
ATAAGATGATTTTTCGATTTTAATTTATTTACATCGCTGTGCCAGTGTGACTGCTTTTAGAAATATATATATATATATATATATATATATATATATATCACTCATGTATATTTGTAAACCATTTTTTATAATTTTATATAAATTGAAGATTATCTTTTCTAAAGATTTTCTCTTAAAGTAAAGTATGGAGCGCTATTAACACGTTGATTTGTTTAATAACATATTTTATCATCGACAGGCACCGATAAACAACTAGAGTAGATTTATATCTGATACCTAACTAGTTTATTAGTTTACTTACATATTTTGAAAAGAACAAAATGGTTGTATTTTGTTGGTTGATAACCATCTGAACAATGCTTCGGAAAGATATTCCTGATTAAGTTATTTTTTATAATTTGTAGTCACAGTGTTAGTGAGTTGCAAAACAATAAACTTATCTAAACCGAACGTCACTGGTGTTATGTTTTGTCACCGGTGTTGAAGACAGTGTCTGGTGTTATTGCCTAAATTATGTGTTGCAGGAATACGATTCTGTTTATAAAAAGGAACAACTGGGAGTTGCAAGCCTTGTCACAGGTAGGTGGGAATTATTCCATCACACAGTCTGGACTTTTTAAATCATCTTTTTACAATATATTTACAAGTATGACAGACTCTTAAAGCAGTAAAAGCCTCCGAGAAAATAGCATATGTTTAGCCAAAAGATTTATATCTAGTTGGTATATGTTGGGAGTAAAATGAATGGCACACAAACACACTTATTTAAAAAAAAAAATGCAATATTCAAATGCAATCTGCTCTGCCAAGCAAATAAACAATACACTTGTTGGTCTCTCATAAACATATTGTAAAGTTTTATCGGAAATTCACATTGTCTTTTGTTAAGCTACTCACTTAAGAAAAATTGAGGTTTCCCTGATCATGGCTGAGCTATATCTCACCATACATAGTTCTCATGTTAATGGCGGTGTACACAATGTATAGTGTCCAATGCCATATGAACAAATGGAAATGTATATTGGAATACACTGAAAAAAGTATCGGTTACGGAACAGATAAACAATTAAACGACTAACATAAGTATGAGAATTTCGTTTTACATCTCGTCGGTATGCCCATATCGAAATACGTTTTTGGGCTGTTTATAGCCTACCTTTTTTGCTTAGCTTATCTCTGTAAAAAATTAAATGTTTGTACAGTTTTCTGATGACTATATATTGATCAAGTTTAGGTTTCACACGCTTTGTTTATTATTTATATTGTGATAATTATTAAGGTTGACCATTTCGACATTGACAAATATCGATTTTTATTATTTATATTATGATTATTATTAAGTTTGACCATTTCGACATAAACAAATATCAATTTTCTCCCTTTTTGTAAGACTTTCTGTTCATTTAGTTAACAGTTTGTACATACTACTTTTTATGGAAACCTATAGATTATGTTTGAGTTTCTCACTATTTTGCTACTTTTATTGAAAATTTATTGCCATTTTGATTTAAATAAAATACAAAAGATACTCGACTAGTCTACAGACTGTTTTTAATTATCAGTATTTTCGTTATTTTGGAATAACACTTTCTTAGTTTGAACAGATTCTAGTTCAGAAAATTTTGCAGGTTGAAGCCCGTCCGGGAATCGAACCCACGACCCTCAGAGTAAGGCACCGAATCGCCAGCAGTAAATGCCGGCCACCTAGACCACTCAGCCAACCGGCCTTCTACAAAATATAAGGTTAGTCAGCTGGAGTCTAGAGCGGACATTCACTACCCCTCTGATAGGAGAGAGTGACTCAGCTCCCAAAGCTGTAAGCAAGCAATGAATAATTTTTGTGTCTTTTAGAAAGTGAAGTTTAACAGTATTTTCGTTATTTTGGGATTCTTAGTTTGAACAGATTCTTGTTCAGAAAATTTTGCAGGTTGAAACCCGTCCGGGAATCAAACCCACGACCCTCTGAGTAAGGCACCAAATCGCCAGAAGTAAATGCCGGCCACGGGTTACACATTAATTGAATAAGAGTTATGCAGTACGCTTTCTAGTTGGCGACTTGTATGTGCACTTTGGCACGATGATGTCCAAAGAGATGTGTTTCCTAGATTCAGCTATTATTACTTTTTCCGATAAATTCAACAAAATATTTACTAACTGTTTTCCCATTACTACAATTCACACTAACAAAAAGAAAATAATTAAACCATGGACAACTCCTGTATTACTCTCTTTTATTCACCAAAAGGATAAATTATATAGACTGCAGTTAAAAAATACTTTGATAATAAACTTAACAAATTCAATCATGATACTAAAAATACCTGGAAAGTACTGCAAGAACTTCCAAACAAGATAGAACCTAAACTACCCACTGCATTTAACATTAATGGATATGACACTGACGATAAAGTATCTATATGTAACGGCTTTAATGATTATTTTGGCTCCATTGCTTCTAAATTAAATTTAAAAAAACCTGTTGCTGATTCAGTTTTTTCCGACTTTCTTGAGTATCCAGTGGCAGACAGCGGTGTATTGGCTAATGTTTCTCAATCAGAGGTTTAGTCTATACTGGGATATAGTATAGGCCTACTATATCCCAGGTCTGTCATAACGGATCTCAAGTCATCTTCTGCTCCTGGGATAGACGAGATCGGCATGTCATTCATCAAAATCATTTGCTACTCAATTATTTTATGACAGATTTGTGGAAGATAGGGAGGCAGGTAAATACACGGTTGTCTCGTTTGTGGATCTCTCAAATGCATTTCACACAGTAAATCACACTATAATTATTACAAGAACTTAAACACTATGGGTTCCACGGTGTATCTAATACACGGTTTAAGAATTACTTATCTAATCGTCTGCAATATGTTAATTTTAACAATTCCTTATATGAGCCTTCGACGGTGAATTGTGGTGTTCCACAAGGATCCGTTCTAGGTCCATTATTATTTCTCCTTTATATTAACGACGTTCAAAACGTAACAAACCCTATGCTGGATATAAATTTGTTTGCTGGTCACACCAGTGTTTTAAAGAAAACGGATAAGATACAATGAATCTCCCAATAAGTAAAGTCCATACATGGTTCTGTGCCAAAAGAATCTCATTAAATATACAGAAAACAAAATTCATGCTGATAGAACCAAACCATAGACCTAGGAAACGAATACTAATTTTTGGGACTATTTTTAAAAGATAAACTTAATTGGAAAACACACAGTGACTATATTAGCAAAAAAATCTCTCGAAACATTGGTGTCATCAGCCATGTCAAGATTCTTTAAATATATAAAAAGGTCTTTGTTTATATTATATTACTCCCTAATATATCCCTTTTTAATTTATGGTATTACTCTCTGGGGTAATACTTATGAATCCCATATAACGTCACTCTTCCTAATCCAAAAACGTGCTGTACATGTTATAAGTCAATCAAATTGTTTAGACCATACAGCACCGCTATTTTTAAAACTACAAATCCTTCCAGGCTCGCTTCTTGGTCTCTATAGTAACCTAATTTTATTGTATAAGTTCTTTCATAACCTGGAAGCAATTCCTGCTGAGTTTGAGTTATATTTTGTTAGACAAATAGTTGTTCAAAAATGTATTGCCAGACGTTTTCGAGTTATTGAATCAACATCACTTTTCAAAACAAGATTAAAAGTATACTTAATTCAATTCATCCCACTGTAAAAACTCTATATTCATCCTCGCCATTTCTCATTTAATTAAAAAAATCCAATAAAAATATGAGCTACCATGTAATAAATGGCATTTAAAAAAACATTTTCAAACAGTAACCGTATATATTTTCAACTGTACAAGTTATGCATAATCCTATATTCTGGGATAGAACAAGCCCTCTTTGGGCTTTTTCCCGCCATGCTATTTATAAATTATTATCTAAATGCATTATATATATATGGTAACCGTCAGAAGTTCGATATATGGTACAAGGGAGATAATTTCCTTGTGATTGTTGTGCTCTCCCTTTCTTTGTCATGTTGTCACATGGCAGTGCAGGTTGACGGTGCAACAACACTGAGCATCGCTGTTTCTTTCTGTCGGAATGTTATCTGTTTTCATTGTCATCTAATAGTCTAAGAAGGTCAATCAATACGGTAGGGTATATATTATCATGTGCATAAGTATTACGATTGCTATTTTGTGATGTTGTTAATTAACTCGCTGTTTGCAGATGTGTGTGCAGCTGCCTAGTATAACTTGTTGACTAGCATTATTTTATCCGGTTTGCTATATGATAAAAGTAGTGATTCTTCACTCTTTTGCAGCATGCTTTTCCTATTGATAACGTGTTGAATGAAGGCTGTTATGGAGATATTTTTGTTCGTAATTTATATATATATTTCTATGCATTATTTCATGTAAACAACCCGATGTATCAAAATCGAAAGTAAAGTTGTAATTTTCGCCAGTGTAAACAAACCAGTCTGAAACTATAGCCTGATATCGATTTATGCGACTTTCGTCGAATATTAAGATATTTATTTTCTGTTGTTTTCAGTCAATCGTGTCCATTATGTTAACCATAATCATGTAAATGGGTTTGAGGGAAGAATAAACAATTGTTGTGAAAACGATTCTTCATCTTTCATATATATTTATTATGGTGAATAAATATCAAATCAAAACACCTTCTGAACAAAGTCAGTCTTCTTGCTCATCTGTTCTTGCGACCCAATAAAGAGAGGATGAGGATGCGTGGATACAACATGCAAGATGAGTATACAATCTCCACAACCCTTTTTTCCATCTCCAGGCAAACCCTCTGACACCTGCCAAGACCGGCGACAAATTATCCAGTAATAAATCGTGCATCCGGGGCCTTTGAGTATTCTGACGCTCGGAATAATGCAATTACCCAATTAATAAATAAGTCCGTTCGTGTTTGCCCTCCGTAAGTTATTTCGACTGTGTGATAATGGCCACCTATTGGCCACCTATTGTTTTTAAAATGATTAAGGATACACTCAGTGAAAAAAGTAGACGGATCGTATCAGAGAAAGATTTTGGTTAGAAAGTTATTTGACCCTAGATATAGCCACCATTCTAGCAAAATAGAAAGAAACAGCTGCTATAGAGTCCAGGGTTATGGCCGGTGCTAGTGTTTAAAATTACAAATCTGTGTAAATAAAATCCAACATAAGCAACAACATGAGTAAAGGTAATTACTCATATAACCGTTAAGGTGGCAATAAATGATGCAAAGTGCTACAAAACCTCCTATAGTATAATGTTGCTGTGGAAACCCAAAACATAAAGCTAATTACCCACAATGCCCTGTTTAAAATCATACTTGTAGCAAAGGCTCACGAGTGGGACATTTTTCCTCAGAAGGTCGTTTGTCTACCAGTAAATCCAGTGGCCTGTTCAGTCATACTGTAGATGAAGAAATGGACTTAACAGTGTTACATGTAACCGTACCTCTATATCCTGGAATTAAAAAAATAACTTGCAACCTTAATTTGGCTCGATCCTCACTTCAAAATGTTCAAGTAGATACAGGGTCTCACTTTTCCATTCTTCTACTATACTAAATACAGCAAAATAAACCCCACAGCCGATTTAACTTCAACAACATCTCATTTAAATGTGAAAGGTATTCTTACAACCGACCCAACTTTCAAAGATAGGTCAACCACAGCAACATTTTATGTTGTGGAGAAGAGTGATTCACTTATTGGCTTGGATATTGTTACAGCCTAAAATATAAATAAATGGGATCAGCAAAGTGACAAAAATAAAAAAATCGATCAATCTCAAAAGATAATGTTATCCCCTAAGCTCAAAAACCAAGCCCAGTGCCGTTTGCCATGTTGAATCTGGTGTTAAAATATACAGGGATATAAAGCTCGGCCAAATCCACATAAAATCAGGAACTCGATCTTGTTCTCATTCGTTCGTTTCCGTCAAGCGTTCGGAAAAATGGTGGACGTGACAGTTGTCAATGTGCATGTGCATTACTATGGATATAGATAGCTCATGAGAGTCTCCCTCCTTCACATTTTTGGTTGTTGTTGTAAAGGTCCACAAAAAATATAAATATACCGAACCTGAATATATAAGAACGAGCATTCACTTCTCTTCTATTGATATTCATTGTCAGTAAGACGGAAAAATAAGTATAATTTACACTCACGCCCCCAAACTTACTGGAAAAAAATAATTGAAATTTACTATTTGTTTGATTTTCACAGTGTTTGCAATCTAAAAAAATAATAGAACTATTAATTTATCGGAGTTGTGAATGAACCTTGAAGAGCATTAACCTATCTTTGACGGATTTACCTGGTTGAGAAGGGGGTGAATGAAAGACTTCTTAACAGTTTGAGACGGCAAAGTGTCCCGAGCGCCTTCCCTTTCTTCAATCAGCCGCCATTTTTTTTTAATCCACCAATACAAGTTTTTTCTAGTCCAGCATTTTTAACACAAATGACCTTTCTCCGAGTTAAAAATTATGCTTTCTTTGGAGTTAAAGATAGTCGATTATATGTGCTAAAGTCTTTTTATTTCTCAAAGCAGCTTCAAAATGTAATATTAACCAGTGAAATCAAGTAATTTTCATTCAAAGTCACTGCCTTCTTCGCTCACAAACCTTAATCGTTTCTCGCCAGTTCCCGCGCTCCGCGAGAGAGTTTGGCGATTAAAGGTTGAACCTGTGGTTACATATCCCTGTATATTGTCATTCCAGGTTTCATTTATTCCAATACTAGTCTATATAAACAAGCATATCATGAGCTGGGTTTACCGCCAGTTTCCTCTACACCCTGATGCAATACAGCTGTGTAATTCTGTTTCGATACACTCGGTTGGCCGGTTCATTATTACCTAAGAAAGTAACTTTTAACAGTTTTGCAGATGCCTTATCGATACTGCGTTCTCGACATTCTAACGAAAACTTGAATGAGAGGCTTGATTCTTGATCGACGAAACTGATTACGCTGTTGACCTATGCTCTTCTTCAAATACTTCACCGGAACTGCTTTGTTCAGAAAACTAATCCATCATTGATAAGATCACAAAGAACAACTATGCAACAAAATTATCTCGCTGACTTTGTTCAATAAGCAAAATAAATTTAATCATAGAGTATGTGGTGATTAACTCAATACGAGTTACCAACTTATGTTGTACCTTCCCTAGTTGGAGACTTGCATGTGCACTTGGTATAATGATGTCTTAAATTATGTCTTTCTAGAAAAAAAAAACCCAATGGAAAAAGCCTATGTTCTTACTAATCTGTTACTGCGAAAACAATATTTCAAGAATTTTGCCCTGGTGGAAATGTTAATGCTCAATCAGTTTTAGATAGAGATCATATCACCCAGGAATGTTCCGGGAATCAGATAATATTTATAAATATGAACAACAGCAAACACACAAGCAAAACATGTTTGATTTGAACATATGTCCTGAAAGTACAAGTTAAAGTAAAAATAAGAGTTGTTTTCGCCACAGCTTTATAGACGTTTGGCACAAAAGGAGCACAGTTTGTGTCCATTTATACCTGATTCAGTACATAATCTTTCTCCGTCCATTATGTAGTCATGGTAACGGATTTCATGAATTGTTTCAAATCCTAATTTGTCAAAAATCTTCTTTGTGTACAAACTGGTTGCAATCCCAACGATCACATTTGCACCTTTAGCTTTGACTAATTCAAAAGCCTTTTCCACAAGTTTTGTGGCAATTCCAAGACCCCGGTTTTCTGGTTTAACGGCTAATATATGGAAATAAACATATGTACCCACCTTGAATTTTTCAAAAATATCAACCCTATTTTCAGTATGATCCAAAATGTCCATCGCCAGACACATGTTTCTAGCGTCCGGATCATCTCGAGGAAGGACAATTGTTCTCGGATTTTCCCGAGTGATGTAGTGGCTGAGCCCAATACCTAATACTTCTCCCGGTCCTTCTTTTACAGCCACAACGGAGACGCCATCTTCAATAACACCTGGCATGATTGCCTCAACAAAGCATCGAGTCTCACGTGGATTCTCGTGCTTTAACAAAAGTGAGGTTGGATCACCATCCTGGTGACTGAAGAATACTTTGTGCATAATTTCCCTGACCTGTTCTACGTCACAATCCTCCAAGGCTCTGTAAGTGATTGTCTCTGCAATTTCGCTGGCCTGTTTTACGTCACAACCCTGCGAGGCTCTGTAAGTGATTGTCTTCCCCATTTCCCTGGCCTGTTTTACGTCACAATCCTGCACGGCTCTGTAAGTGATTGTCTTCGCCATTTCCCGGGACTGTTCTGCGTCGCAATCCTGCACGGCTCTATAAGTGATTGCCGAAGACACTTGTCTGAAACATAAACCGAGTTGATTTCAATCTAGCTGAACATTTCTGTGAAACACCTTTGGTTTATTTAATTGATGAAACATGCTTGGATCCGTGTATGGGATTGTCAGTAAAGTATTTGACCTGAAAATGTTAATGTACTTTTCACCAATGGACGTTCTAATGAGTAAATCATCTTTTTTAAATCTTACCTAAGCTCACGTAAACAATATGTAACCATAGCTGGTAAATTATCTGAACATTTTCTGTAAATTATCCCCACGACTGTGAGGCCCATGATGGTCATTTTTAGTGTCAACGACCTTACTTTTCATCTTCTCTCTCCTACAGTTATAATGGCTGATGACACAACTTAGTTTTAACCCAGCAAATCTATAACGGACATTAATAATGTGATAGATGATAATTGAAGAAACTCGATGATTTGTGTAAAATGAATAAAATGTGCAAGATTGTAAAAAGACCAAAAACCCTACTGGTAACTCATCCAAAGCGGAAACTCACTCTTTTCGACTATCTTAATAGGCCAATGTTAGAGTGTTTTGGCTCGGGGAATCTTCTAAGCAATACTAAAAACAAGAACTTGTTGTGGGCTGATCATATGAATTATATTGAAAGAATGGTAAGTCCTTGCTTTCCTTTACTCGATCGAATCAACTGTTTTGTTTGATCATAAGACAACCGTAAGAAGTGTTTCTGTTGATTTATCTTACTCGATTTCATAACAAGGTATTTTATGGGTATACAACTTCTGGTTTATTGACGAGCGACGTTTTGGAGCAGATTCGTTTTCAAGCTAATGATAATATTAGCTTGAAAACGTATGTGTCTGTTTTGAGTCCTGTCTAAAGATAAAAGCAGATCAGTCTTTGACCTCGACGGGCGTCATGGGCGTTTGTCGTCGTTCATCAACATTTATATTGAGCGTCTACGGGATTCTATATATGTGCTGATACTTAAGGGGTCCAGTCAGTGTCGGATGAAAATGGTAATATATTCAAAGAGCATAGCAGCCCAGCCATTGACGGACTCAATACACAACATCTTTAGGATGCATAGGGACCTAGTTAGTCATGGCTACCGTTTAAAAAAGCGTATACATGGCTATTTACAGGTGGACTATAAGAACCATCACTGACTATGGCAAGCCGTTTTCCACACATGTGGAATCCATTTCCATATATGTAAAACAAATGACTTTATTTGACATATGTGGAAAAGAATTTCACATACATACATACATACATACATACATACATACATACATACATACATACATACATACATACATACATACATACATACATGGAAAAGAATTCAAATGATGTGCAAAAAATTCAACATATTTGGAAAAGAATTTCACATATGTGAAATTCTTTTTCAGATATGTAAAATTTACTATTTATTTTACATATGTTGAAAAGAATTTTACTTATGTAAAAAGAATTCAACGGATATGAAAAACAATTTGACACATCTAAAATATGCCGTTATTCTACATATCTGGACAGATTTTTCTCTGATGTAAAATAAGAAATTGAGTGGAGCTCTTTTTGTAGATATGTGAAATAAAAGCATCCACGATCTGGATTACGGACTTCTCCTTACAGCGTGTATTTTAGCAGCAATAAATTTGCCCCAAAAGTGCAATATTACTATCTGCAGGCTATGTTCTCTCGTTACAATATATACATTGAAAATGTTGTCTATTGTGAGTGTGTTATCATTTTGTTTAAAACTATGTCTTCGTGACATTGCCACCTTCGGCGCCACAAAACCTATTTAAAGCACGATAAATTAAGGAAAAATCATATCGTTTTAAGCAGGAAAGCCAATAAAATATAATTTTGAAGTCTGCTACTGATTTGCATTCAGAACGATTACGCGCTTTGATGCATTTTAAAGATGTACTGAGCTTGTCAAAACGCACGGAGGGAATATTTATTAGTTCATATCTTATAACATACCACATTTGGTTATATCAAAGCTCTGGAACATGTACATGTATAGATACATGATATATTAGTATACTTAGATATAGATTATATTATGAAACCCCTCCCTTGATCTTTTTGCATGGTGTTTTTCCAAGCACTTGGTTATACTGGTAACTGTTTGACCCACATTTTGCTCGCAATGTCAGACAAAAACATACGTGTATACTCAAATTATCATACGGTTTAAACATAGGCGTAGGGGGGGGGGGGGGGTCTTTTTGGGCGGGG